>JADRCH010000249.1:359410-380835 GCA_019843965.1 Rhynchomys soricoides | reverse complement strand
CCTCTGCCTCTGCCTCTGCCTCTGCCTCTGCCTCTGCCTCTGCCTCTCTGCCTCTCTGCCTCTCTGCCTCTGCCTCTCTGCCTCTCTGCCTCTCTGCCTCTGCCTCTCTGCCTCTCTGCCTCTCCTGGAGAGATGGTTCCAGGTAAGAGTGCATACTGCTCTTGTGTAGAACTTGAGTTTAGTTCCCAACACCTGTGCTGAGTGGCTCCAGGTCCAGAGGATCCAGGACCTCTGGCCTCCATGGGCATCTGTGTTTAAGCACATACAGATACACACATAATTAAAAGTAAAATGAAGTCTTTAAAAACCACCTTAACCCTAGCCCTCGAGGTATGACTCTGGAAAGCTGGCATACTGTGTAAATCCATCTCATGATGTTCTGGCTAAGGTAAGGTATATAGAGTCAGAAAAGAGCTGTGTGTGCCCCAAGTTGGGATGGAAGGAGAGAAATGAGTAGGGGGAGCACAGGGAACTTGGGCAGTGAAAATTCTTTGCAGGACATTAGTGAAGGACACATGCCAGTCATTGTACCCACATGCTGGGTGAAAAGAGACGGCCCCAAGCATTGCCTGCGTTGGTTGCATCTACGTAACATTTTTTAAGTTGAAAAATGATGTAAATCGAGGTTAGATCAGTGGTGGCTGTGAGCTGAGAGGCGGGGTGACTGAGGTATGAGGACATCTCCACCAAAGAGCGACAGAACGGGCTGTGGTACCTCATACCTGTAATCTCCACAGCCGGGAGGTGGTCAAGGTTAGCCGCAGCTAGCCTGTGGTGTATAAGACCCTGTTTGAAAAACTTTAATAAAGAAATAATGAAAAAGACATCAGGGCAGATCCTTGGAGCCACAGAGCTGTCCTTTATCTTAACTGTGGTGGTTAAGGATCAACAAACCAACCAAACAAAAAAGCCCAAAACAGAAGGCAGGCTCTCAGAACCATCCTGTGAAAGGGCAGGGCTACCCATTGGCAGAGAAGGATCCAGAGAGACAGTCCGTACCGTAGGCTCAGTTTCTCGGTGTAAGCTTTTTCCTGTTGGCACTACTTTAATTACAGATAAAATACAAATAAAATCTGGAGCCTGGCCACTCTCTGGTCTCTTGAGTTTCCCTTCTATGTCCAGCAGGTGGCAGAAATGTTCCAAGGACAGGTCGCATCTCTGATTAAGGTGGTGACTGTCATCTCCCATCAGCAGGTGGTGCTGTAAGAACCATTCTGTGTGCTCTCAGAATCCCGGGGCCAGGAGCTGCCCTCTCCCATGTCTGGAGCAACAAGACAGCTTTCTGGCCCCGACAGGGTTAACAGTCCACATTCCAGAGCAGGGGAAAAGGAGACTGGAGGTCACAGACAAAAAGGCCAGCTTCTAACAACACCACAGCTCTGGTAGGAGAGATAGATCACCCCCAACAATGGCCACAGCTGTTTTTGTCTGCCCCGAAGGAAACTGACTTAGGAAGCAGGTATCAGAGCCCCCTTCCTGAGGGGACTTCTGTCTGCCTTGTAAAGCTGTCAGAGCAGCTGCATTGATGTGTGGGTGACAGAAGATGAAAAGGAGGACAGACCGCCACAGATGGACAGGGCCACTTACAAGTCGAGGCAGGTGGCAGAGCCTTGCAGAAGCTCTGCAGGTGGACGACACTGATTCATTGCCCAGTTAGCATACCAAGGCGAGGTGGACCACAGCCTTCTTCCCAGCCTTCCTCCAGGGCTGGGGCGTCCTCCAACATTCTGTCTCAGTGAAGCTTCCGCCAGCCCCTCCTTGTTTTGCACCTCAGGTGTGAACCTTCCCTCCTTCTCCCTGTGGCATGGCCCTCCTGCTACTGCAGGCTGAGCATTGGTTTTCTTTGTGCTTAGATGGACCTGAGGGGTGTGTGTGTGTGTGTGTGTGTGTCCCTCGGATCTTTCATCTAGGACCCAGAGCTGTTTGTGATAATATAATAAGAGGCTGGGGAGATGACATGTTAAGAGTGCATGCTGTACAATCATGAAGACCTGAGTTCAAATCCCCAGCGCCCATGTGGAAAAGTAGCTTTATAACCCCAGGGTTGGGGGGAAAGGCAGGTGGATCCTGGGAGCTCACTGGCCAGCTAGCCATCCTAACCTAAATGTCTCAGTCAGAGATTCTGTCCCAGGAAATAACTTGGGAGAGTGACTGAGGAAGACACACCTCCTCAGGTCTCCCATGCACCCACACAGACATGTTTACCACACACATGGGGAGGGGGGTAATAAGCTGAGAAATGACTTTTGCTAAGAAATGAAATTCTGTGTTGGCCACAGGCCTAGCCAGAGAAAGAACTGCCTTTGGCACATCAGCCTATAAGCCAGAGTTCCCTGGCTAAGAATCACATGTGAAGGACCCCAGATCCCTCTTGCCTGGTGGCTGTGGACCCTCTACTTCTCCCACTGGTTTTGAAGAGAAATCCAAGAGGGGCTTCCTTGGTGCTGAGCAATATGGAGTTGGGGCCAATGGGATTCCTTGAAAAGCATCCTTCCCAGGGCTGGAGCATAGTTCAGTGGTGGGGTGCTTGCACATCAAGCATAAGACCCTAGGTTACCCAAAACAAAAAAGGCATCCTTCTGCCTCTGGGTGGGGAGCAAATTTTAATTGAGCCCATTAGCTGGTGGGGTAACAAATGAACTTGGCTAGAGGAATTTGGTCAGCTGGATTCTGCCTTCGGTAGAAGCCCTACTTGTTTCCTTTGTTAAGCTGGCCCACAGTTTGTTTTGAGATGCCTGAGGGGCCCAGGGAGCCAGACAATTAAAAGCCAAGCTCATTTTGATATCTGAAAACCACAGCCTTCTGCCCCTGGGAGGTGCTGGGAGAGCTGGCTCTGTCCCTCCCTCACCCCCCAGCCCCCTCGGGTCACCTGGGAGTGCCAGCAGCAATTTGGAAGTTTGCTGAGCTTGAGAAGTCTTTGGGAGGGCTGCCGCTGAGCACACCCCTTTCCTCCATGGGGAGGAGGGTGAGAAAACATGGGACCAGCCCTGTTCCAGCCTGTCCTTATTGGCTGGCATGAGGCAGAGGGAGCTTTAAAAAGGCGACCGTATCTAGGCTGGGGACTGGAGCCTGTGCTACCAAGTGCCTTCCTTCATCTGGCACCATGCAGCTCTCCCTAGCCCCATGTCTCATCTGTCTGCTTGTGCATGCTGCCTTCTGTGCTGTGGAGGGCCAGGGGTGGCAAGCCTTTAAGAATGATGCCACAGAAATCATCCCCGGGCTCGGAGAGTACCCCGAGCCTCCTCAGGAACTGGAGAACAACCAGACCATGAACCGGGCTGAGAATGGAGGCAGACCTCCCCACCATCCCTATGACACCAAAGGTATGGGATGGAGAAGACAGTTGTTAGCATGGGGGTCCTGGGAGGTAACTGGGGTGGCTTTATAATCTTCTTTGGAGGTTTGTGTGGGTAGTTAGACTCTGCCACATCAGGGAAGGGACAGACTTGCCTGGAAGAATGTTAGCACTGTGTTAGAATCTGGAGGACAGGGTTAGGGGGCTGGTAGTGAGCGCCCAAGGCAGGGTGGAAGCTGAGGTCAGTCAAAGCTGGCATTAACACAGGCAGGGCCTTGTATGATGGTTCAGAGAATCTCCTCCTGAGGATGAGGACACAGGTCAGATCTAGCTGCTGACCAGTGGGGAGGTGACAAGGTAAGGCTGATAGCACCTGCTGGATCCCATACGCCACGGCTGTTTATCTCATATGATCACCCCATGTAGTAAAGAAGGCCCTAGCTTGAAGGTGGAGAAACTGAGGCTCCTGAGATAAAGTCACCTGTGAGTAAGAAGAGCTGAGGCTGGAAGCTGGTTTGATCCAGATGCAAGGCAACCCTAGATTGGGTTTGGGTGGGAACCAAGAAGAATCCCTTTAGCTCCCCTTGTCCACGGTCTGCCCAATGGGCCTGGTAGGCTAGCACTAAAAGAACAGGATTTGTAGGTACGGTTTTAGCATGTGACATGAGGGGCACTTGAATGAAACATCCCCTGTATGGGCACAGGTGGCACCATCTGCCCTGAGCTTGCACCCTGACCCCAGCTTTGCCTCATTCCTGAGGACAGCAGAGCCTGTGGAGGCAGGCCTGTACTGAGAGATGCCTGGGGAATCAAGCACAGAGCTGGCAGGAATGAATGTGGTGGGGTGACAGCTGGAGGGACAGTCCAGATTGAGGACCTTGCTGGTCACCATTTGTGTGGGAGGAAAGCTCATTTTCCAGGTTGCCACCACACTCTGTCCCTCCTGTCTCTTAGCCAGTAAGGGATGTGGGGGAAAGGGCCACCCCAAAGGAGCATGCAATGCAGTCACGTTTTGCAAAGGAAGTGCTTGACCTGAAAGGGCACTATTCTTGGAAAGCCCCAAAACTAGTCCTTCCCTGGGCAAACAGGCTGCCCCCACATACCACCTCTGCAGGGGTGAGTAAATTAAGCCAGCCACAGGAGGATGGCAAGGACTACACCTCCCCTGCTGTGCCTCCTCTCTAGAGTGAAGGTGTGTCCTGGCCTCTGCCCCTCTGGTTTTGGTTCTAGGACTTTTTTTTTTTTTAATGTCATATTGGTCCTGATACCATGAAACCTTTGGAGGTGGACAGGACCCACATATGGATTAGTTCATTTAAAACCTCCCATCCATCTAAGCTTATGGTAGGAGAAATCGCCTGGGCATGTACAGGAGAGGAGGCCAGACATCAGACCTAGAAGATATGGCTGGGCATCCAACCTGATCTCCTTCCCCAGAGAAAAGACCCCAAGTCAGATCCAGTCACCATTGAGTTACCAGCTCAAGGTACACAAAACTAGAAAGCCTGCCTGATATACAACAGGTGCTAAACAAATGCTTATGGTAGCAGAAGCTGTAGGTTTTGGGTCAGAACTCTGACCTGCAGTTAAGCAAGTAACTAGTAAAGAGCAATAGGCCCTTTACCCTGCCCCCAACCATTCCCAACCTGGGGTCACTTTCACCCTTGCGGGAGCCAGAAAGTGCTAGCATCCTAAGCAGGGGCATCAGGTAGCCCAGCCCTGCCTTTGGGGCAAGTTCTTTTCTCAGCCTGGACCTGTGATAATGAGGGGGTTGGACACACTGTCTTTGGTCGCTTTCAAGTCTAATGAATTCTTATCCCTACCACCTGCCCTCTACCCGTTCCTCCACAGCAGCTGTCCTGATTTATTACCTTCAATTAACCTCCACTCCTTTCTCCATCTCCCGGGACCACGCCCCTGCCCCAGTGGCTGGTAAAGTTTAGGAGGGACTAGAGCCAGCCAGGTGTGGCTAGAGGCTACCAGGCAGGGCTGGGGATGAGGAGCTAAATCGGAAGAGTGCTTGGTTAGAAGGCTCGAAGCCTTGGGTGGAAAGACCCAATCTCAAAAACTGCCAGTTCTGATTCTGTGCCACATAGTGCCTGGTGTAATAGAGGATGAAGTCGTTGAATCCTGAGGCAACCTATTTTACAGATGTGAGGAAGAGCAACTTTAAGTACCCTGCACACACAGAGAAAGTAAATGAGAAAACCAGTGTTTCAACCCTGGGTTCCAAGGACACACAGAGAGAGAGAGAGAGCACCCGGGGTGGGACCCCCCCTGCTCTCCGCAAGCTCCAGAAGTACCCGGTGTCTCCTTCCTATAATCCACGCAGATTTCGAAAGCGCAGGGCAGGTTTGGAAAAAGAGGGAGGGGTGGAAGAAGCAGGCCACCTCGGCCTACGCTGCAGCCCCTCACGCATCCCTCTCCCCGCAGACGTGTCCGAGTACAGCTGCCGCGAGCTGCACTACACCCGCTTCGTGACGGACGGCCCGTGCCGCAGCGCCAAGCCGGTCACCGAGTTGGTGTGCTCTGGCCAGTGTGGCCCCGCGCGGCTGCTGCCCAACGCCATCGGGCGCGTGAAGTGGTGGCGCCCGAACGGGCACGATTTCCGCTGCATCCCGGATCGCTACCGCGCGCAGCGGGTGCAGCTGCTGTGCCCCGGGGGCGCGGCGCCGCGCGCGCGCAAGGTGCGTCTGGTGGCCTCGTGCAAGTGCAAGCGCCTCACCCGCTTCCACAACCAGTCGGAGCTCAAGGACTTCGGGCCCGAGACCGCGAGGCCGCAGAAGGGTCGCAAATCGCGGCCCCGCGCCCGGGGAGCCAAAGCCAACCAGGCGGAGCTGGAGAACGCCTACTAGAGCGCGCCGGCGCCTACGCAGCCCCCGCGCGATCCGATTCGTTTTCAGCGTAAAGCCTGCAGCTCAGGCCAGGGGTGCCAAACCTTCCAGACCGTGCGGAGTCCCCAGCCCGTAGAGACCGCTCGCCCTCCTGCCTGCTGCGGGGGGTGGGGGATAGGGTTCCCGCAGGCCAGGAGAGGGAGCTTGAGTCCCAGACTGAGCCACTCTGCCTAGCTCGGGGTGGGAGGGGGTGGGTCCTTCTACCCTTGCCGGACCCCTACGGGACAAGTCAGTGTTTCCACCTTAAAGGGAAGGGAGTGTGGAACGAAAGATCTGGGACTGGTTACGGAAGTACAGTAAGATCTACTCCCTCCACCCCAATGTTCTGCGCAGGAACGCACTATATTGGGTTTCTGACCCTGCCTTGTCCACTGAGTGTGAGGTTGGGGTACATGGTTCTCTTTTGGTACCGTCTCCTTTGGAAAACAGGGACCGGGATGAGATCAGGCACTCCAGGACTCTGCTGAGATTCCAAGGATTTGGGACGCCCCCACATAGGCAGGTGAGAGAGAGGAGGAAAGAGAGGGGTTGGGGGAGAGATTGTGGTGGACAACCGCCTAGAAGAAGCTGTTGGTTCCCAGCCCGGCCTCCCCAGATGTTTGTCTTCCTCCACTCTTTCGTCTTAAATCTGCCTTCAAATCTCTATCTGGGAGAGGGAAAGCCAGGGTCCCAGAGGTGGTGGCAGGAACAGAAATCACACTCCTGGACCCCAACTGTGTCCCGCCCCCAACTGCCTTGCCATATTTTAAAGGGATTTTCTACACAACAGTTTAAGGTCGTTGGAGGAAACTGGGCTTGCCAGTCACCTCCCATCCCTGTCCCTTGCCAGGACACCTCCTCCCGCCTGCCACCCACGGACACATTTCTGTCTAGAAATAGCTTGTTCGAGCTGTCCTCCGAGATTGCATAGCTTACATTAAAAAGAATAATACGGGGCGTGGGGAGGGGCGCAAGTGCTGTATATTTGCTGAGAAGCTGTCAGGCGCCACAGCGCCACCCACAATCTTTTTGTAAATCATTTCCAGACACCTCTTACTTTCTGTGTAGATTTTAATTGTTAACAGGGCAGGGAAGAGTGTTTATAAAACAAGCACATGGAGCAGGGGAGGGGGAGCCTTTGGGGCTGGGCTGGTGGGTTTGGCGAGCTTTCCATGTGGGGCTCATCCACAGGACTGAAAGCCGAAGGTTTTTTTTTTTTTTTTTAAAGAGTTCAGTGACATATTTATTTTCTCATTTAAGTTATTTATGCCAACATTTTTCTTGTAGAGAAAGGCAGTGTTAATACCGCTTTGTGAAGCACACGTGTGGGGTTTTTTTTGGTGACCATTGTTAATAAAGACAATGAATCTCAAGCAGGAGGATGTGGTCTTGTTTTGTCAACCACACACAATGTTGAGGCTGTCATCTCACTCCCTTCCCTTGGTCACAAGACCCAAACCTTGACGGCATCTCTGACTGCTATCTGGTAGCCCTTGTGACAATTATGTGTTTTCTTTGAAAAGTCACCTTCATCCTTTCCTTCGAAAACCTGACTCTCACTCCCCTGCTGGGCCATACCCTCACCCCAGCCTCTCTTCAGCAGACCACTCTACACTGTCTTCCAAAAGTGCAGTTTCACAGAACCACTCCCCCGCTCCAGGTCATCCCATTGCTCCTCCTTGCCCCAGATCCTTCTCCCACTAAGATTTTCTTGTTTCTCATCTCCCAGTCTGTCAAGCTCTCCTACTGACTCCAAATGGCCCTGGGGATATCCCTGTCTCTTCAGTTAGCTGATGCCCCTTGCCCATACCACCTGAATTCCACCCCTCTCTTTAGGGTTCATGGAACTCCGCCTGCTCCTAAACCTTCCAGACTGTCCCAGTGTCTGATGTGTCCTTTCTCTTGTGATGTCTCACCCCACTATTTGGTTCCTAATTCTAGGTCTTCCCTTATTCATTCGTTCATGGGATGTTGTCTAGTCTGGCCAAGCCCTGCTTGATACTAGGATAAACGCAAAGTCAAGTACAATAGAGGATCAGTTCATCACTGGGCCAAGCTTTTTCAAAATGGGAATTTTACACCTTCCCTATAAAAGTATAAAAGCCTTCAAAAGCAGAAGCAATGGCTGCTCTTCCTTCAACATCAGGTCTCCTGCTTTTTGGGTCTGGTGGGGTAGTGCATACCATAAGCCCAACACTTGGGTGGTAAAAGCAAGATGATTGGGAGTTCAAGGCCAACCTGGGCTATAGGAGGCCCTGTCTCAACCGCTCCTTCCTTCCTCTAGGTGTTTTGGTTTTGTTGTTGTTGTTTTGGATTTGAAACTGCAACTCTTTAAATCAAATCAAGTGCATCTTTGTGTGAGGGGAACGTTATCCCTAATGTAAGCTTCCATTGTTGATTTATGAGTGTGCATGCTGGGGATTGAACCTGGGCCTTTGTACATGCCAGGCAAGCTCTCTACCACTCTATCCCTAGCCCTCACTGAATCCCCCTCAATGAATTATCGACATCACATCTTTGACAAATATCATTGAGTGCTGCCAGTCTCCCTGAAGGGTCCTTCAGGGAATCCAGCCATCCTGAAGACTATCCCAGAGCAAGGAGGCCATGGAGACCTTGGCCAGCCCCACAAGGCAGAGTGGTGCAGAGGGTGAGGATGGAGATTCTGGAGGCAAGCTTACAATTGAAGCTGAGGAGACAGGGGTACCCAGGATTAAAATGCTTTCCCCAAAACCATTCCAAGCTCAGTTCCTGGTATTTGTACCTCCTCAGCTACTCAGAGCCCCATGGGCCTATGTGAAGACACCGATGTACTGTGCTTCAGAGCTAGGTGGGGACAGTTAATGTTATGATGACCCCAGGGGACAGTGGTTTCAGAAGGAGCACAGAAGAGAGTGCTGCTAGAGTTTACCTGAAGGAGAAGGGGTCCTAGGCCCTCTAAGCAAAGACTCCACTCACACAAGGACACTGAGGCTGAGCACAGCTGCCCATGGGTGCAGGGAGCTCACCCATCACCCTTTAGCATGCCCTTATATTCCCACCACATGCCAGGGATGTGGGGGATCAGAGAGTCCCAGTGATGCCCAGACCTGAGCACACCTAGGGCTTGCTTTCTGGGATGGGCAGATGCAGGAGAAACTAGTTCAGGCTATGATCCCATTACCACAAAGAGGGAAAAAGAATAAAGCAAACAAACACAAGCCAGGGTCTAAATTGTAGGTCAGGTTAGAGTTTATTTATGGAAAGTAATATTCGACCTCCATGAGGCTGGTGCCCATCAGAAAGAACAAACAATGGGCTGAGCTGGGAGGGGTGGCACTCTACTGCAGGGAGCACGTGTGCGTGGGGTACAGCCAGACATGAGGCATGTGTGAATAGTCTGAGAGTCAAACAGACAGAGAGACAAAAGGACGCACACACACACAGACACACATACGCACAGAGACACACACACAGACACACCTACGCACACATACACATACACAGACATACACACACAGACACACACAGACAGACAGACACACACAGACACACACAGACAGACACACACACAGACACACATATGCACACACAGAGACACACACACGCACACACACCACTCACTTCTCACTCGAAGAGGTCTTACTTACATTCTAAGAACAAATTATTCCTCCTCATAAAGGAGACAAAGTAACAGAACCCCAATGAAGCCACAGGGTCCCTAAGTTCCCCACTTTCCTTGAAATGACTTGGACTTGTTGCAGGGAAGACAGAGGGGCCTGCAGGGGCCTCCTGGGTGACCCAGAGCCACAGACACTGAAATCTGGTCCTGGAACCTATATATACTCTCTGCCACAGGTTCCCTGACATGAGTCCACATTCCCCAACCCTGTTTCCTGACCACTGAGGAGGATAGCACTTGGGCCTGCTGCATTCTTGGAGTGCACCCTGGTCTTCCCCATCTGAGGGCACATGGAGTCTCAGGTCTTGGGAAAGTTCTACAGGTATCGAAGATGTTCTTGTTTTGTTTGTAACTTAATTAAGGTGTATGAGTGCTTTTGCTTGAATGTATGTCTGTGCAGCATTTACATGCCTGGTGCCTGAGGAGATCAGAAGATGGCATTAGGCCCCCTGGAACTGGAGTTACAGGCAGTTGTGAGCCACTGTGTGGGTGCTAGGAACGGAACTTGGGTCCTCTGAAAGAGCAGCCAGCCAGTGTTCTTAACCATCAAGCCATCTCTCCATCCCATTGCTGAGGTTCTTTCTATGGCTAGAGACAGGAGACAGAAGAGAGTTTCTTCTAGTCAGTAGGACCATGATGTTCCTGGTAACATGTAAGATAGGGCAGGGTGATCCCCAGTGACACCCAATGGTCCAGTGTAATTATTAACAGCTCTAGTCTTACTCCTTAAAAAGTCCCAGTTGGGGCAGTAGATATGTGTTCCCTGCTTTGAAGTGGCTGAGGTCCAGGTATCCACTTTCGAGTGCTTGTTTCTCTTTCTGGAGTTAGGGAAGCTCCCTGCCTGCTTGAAAATATGTTTATTCCTCAGCCTTAGACAAGATCACTTTCCCTGAGCAGTCAGACCAGTCCAAAGCCCTTCAATCTGTCTTTCACATGGAGCATCCCTTTTTGTTGGGTGGTGGTAGCCCTTGCCTTTAATCCCAGCACTAAGGAGACAGAGGTAGTCGGATCTCTGTGAGTTCACAGCCAGCCTGGTCTACAGAGTGAGTTCCAGGACAGCCAGGGCTACACAGAGAAACCCTGTCTCGAAACAAACAAACAAACAAACAAACAAAAAACCAAACAACTCCTATCCCAGAGTGTTTGTCCCCTTAGTTTATTAATCATATTTTAATTTTTGTCCCTTTGCCATTCTAGACTCAGGAGAGCAGGTATCTCTCTGTTGCTCATTTTGACACCCCCAGAACCAGATGTATGGAAGAGGCCTAATGTGCTGCAGTTGTACATTTGCAGCTGGTGGATTGGTTGGATGCAATGGTCTAGGTGTGGTCATGATGACTGAAGGAGCAAGAAATATGTGACTTGTGGCAAATGAGGATGCTTGCACAGAACAACACTGTGTGTGTTGATGTGCAGGTATGGTCACATGCAAGTAGAAGCCAAGGGACAACCTTAGGATAGTGTTTCCACAGACACCCCCTTTTAACATGGGCATCTCTTATTGGCCTGGAGCTTGCCAAATGGGCTGGGCTGGCTAGCTAGTAAGTCCCAGGGATCTGCATATCTCTGCCTCCCTAGTGCTGGGATTACAGTCATATATGAGCATGCTTGGCTTTTTTATGTAAGTTCTGGGCTCTGAACCCAGGTCTGAGTGCTCGCAAGGCAAGCGATTTAGTGACTGTTTCATCTCCCCAGTCCCTTGGATTCTACTTTCTATGAAAGTATTTCTCCTAAATCAACCTCTGAGGATGATCCCTAGCCCCTGCACTCAGCAGTTTCTGGGTGCTGAGAGTCAAGTAGGAAGTATGAGCAAGCCACGATGATCCCATCAGTGAGGTAGAGGACAATAAATGAAAACTTGGGATTCAAGGTTCAAGATATGGAGAAACAGAGAGGGACAGGGAAGGAAATGAGCCAGATGAACAGAGGCAGGAGGGGTGGGGCCCTGCATACATGGAACCTGGCTTACAACAGTTACCTGTGTGGGGTTTGGCATGCAATAGGCTCTTCAGTGGGTTCACCACACAAGGAAACAGAAGCCAAGAAGAAGAGTTGATGGTATTGGAGTCAGGTACTGTCAGTCATGCTGGAGAGATGGAAGCAATTAATGAAGTGCCACAATTAGGTTATTAGGTCCCTGGGGAAAGGCAAGAAGCTTGGCTGTGGGCACTGACGGTAGCCTTGAATGATGTCGCATTCTCTGTATGCCTGGCAGGGCAGTTTTGGATACTGAGACTTGACCTTTCCCTACAGTCATCTGGGGATCCTAAACTTGGTTCTTGTCCAAGAAGCTGGAGCTGGCAGTGGGCAGCTGCAGCAATAGATGTCTATAAGAAAGATTGGAAAAGAGGGAGGAAGATGCAGGACCCAGAGGACCACCGACCTCTGCTGCCTGGCAAAGCTATAGGACCAGTCGCTCCTACAGATGGGAGACAGAGGCAAGAGAGAATGGTCAGGGAAGGAGTCAGAGCAAGGAGAGGGTGAGGCAAAGACCAAAGGAGGGAAACACTTGTGTTCTACAGCTACTAAATGAGTGCCAGCTGCATGCCAGACAGCCAATGCCAAGGCTCAGTTGATCATGGCACCTCATGGGACTCCTAGCCCAGTGCTGGCAGAAGTGGGTGCTGAATGATGAGGTTTGGATATGGTCTGAATGCAGTCCAGCCCTAGTTTCCTTCCAGTTGCTGGGTTAAAGCAGCCTGATCAAAGCTACAGAGAGAGAGAGAGAGAGAGAGAGAGAGAGAGAGAGAGAGAGAGAGATATTATAATTCCAGGTTATAGTTCATCACTGTAGGATTGGAGTCTTCGTATTCCAGGTAATCTCCCACAGACATGCCACAAACCAACCTGTTCTAAGCAATCTGTCATGGATTCCTTTCCCAAGTGATTCTAAACTGTGTCAAATCTACAAGAAATAATGACATCACAGCCATTAAAGGTTCAGGCATGAGACCGAAGTCTCATTGTTGAGTACTGGGAATACTTTATACTTAAGTACTGGGAATACTTATACCAACGATAGCATTTGGAACAGAGCCTTTGGGATTTGAGATGTCTTTTGTGGAGCTCCTGATAGCTACATAAGAAGAGAGGAGGCCTGGAAGGGGCACATACACCTTTTGCTGCCTCTTGTCACCTGACCTGCTCCTTGGGAAGCTCTAGCAAGAAGGCCATCACTAGATCACCCGCCACTTTGCCCCTCCAGAACTCAGAGCCAAATTAAACTTTCTTGTTATTGTTGTCAAGACACAGCCAGTCTGCATTGTGTCACTGTCAATGGAAAACAGACTTGCCTAGATGGATAACATGTACATTGCATAATGTCTAGAAATGGAAAGTTCTATAGAGAAAGTGAAAACTGGCACACAGATAGAGGGCCCAGAGGAGGCCAGCTTTGTCCTTGCTCAGGAGGTGGCATGTAAGGTGCAAACGTTCATGGAATGGGCCATATGAGGGTCTGGGGTGCATGTGCCAAGGGAACCCATGAATGAAAAGCAATGAAGGCATGTCTAGTCTGGAAAAGGACACTACAGATTGTTTTGGGTGTACACACACACACACACACACACACACATACACAGAGAGAGAGAGAGAGAAGAAAGAAAAAAGAAAAAAAGAAAAAAAATCTGGGAGCAGGTACAAGTGTGTGTGCGTGTGTGTGACTCTGTTGTCACATGTTCCTCTTGCCCTATGAGTTGAAAACCAAACAGCCCCAGAGAGGCATAGCAATCACACTGCTGACTGTACTGCTACTGCATACGTTTTTCTTAAAGTGTCTGGTTTGCTGCTAGCATCAGGCAGACTATTGCAACAGACTATATATGCTCAACCCTGAACTCCTTCTAGGACACATGTCTCTTCAGAAAGTCATCTGTGGCTCCAGGACAGCCTGCACTCTCCCTCTGCCACACAGCTGCAAACTCTAGGCTGGGATGGAAGCAAAGCTTAGCTCTGGGACAAGTATAACATGTTGGCTTTTCTTTCCCTCTGTGGCTCCAACCTGGACATAAAATAGATGCAAGCTGTGTAACAAAAACATCCGTTTTTTTCCTCTCATCCACTTAATTCCCAACATTAACGACTCTGAGAGTACTTATTTATTAATAAGTGCCTTGGCTATAAGCTTTGGCTCATTCGCCAACTAGTTCTTAACTTATTTAACCCATTCAAACTATTCTATGTCTTCCACATGGTTAGTTACCTCTCCTTCAGTCCCAGTCCACTTCTTCCTTCGAGTCTCCTCAGCATCTCTCAGGTGATGCTTATAAGATATTCTCTCTACAGAGCTGAGAGTAGTGGCACTCAGGAGGCAGAGACAGGTAAATCTCTGAGTTCAAAGCCACCCTGATCTACACAGCAAGTTCTAGGATATCCAGAGCAATGTTGTGAAAACTTTTCTTTAAAAAAAAAAAAATGGGTTCAGTCGTCAGGAGACCCGTGGGTTAAGGAGTCCAGAAGAGCCATGGTGGTGCATACCTTTAATCCAAGCATTTAGGAGGCAGAGAAAGGTGAATCTGGTTGACTTTGAGGCCTGTCTGATTCACATAACAAGTTCAAGGCCAGCCAGCGCGACATAGTGAGACCTTGTCGTGTGTGTGTGTGTGTGTGTGTGTGTGTGTGTGTGTGTGTGTAATTTTAAAGTCTAAAAATGCATTCTTTTTTTTTTAAAAAAAAATATGTATAAGTATTTACCTGCACATATGTATGTGCACCATGTATGTGTCTGGTGCTGAAGGAGTCCAGGCATGGATCTCCTGGAACTAGAGTCACAGATAATTGTGACACTCTCCAAACACCCACCCTCCCCCGTGGGTGCTGGAAGCTAAACTCCTGTCCTTTGTGAAGGCAGCAGGTGCCTATGAGCCCTGAACCATCTCTCCAGTCCCTAGATGTTCATTCTTTGAGAGGAGTCCTTCATATTTCCCTGAACTGAACATCCTTATCAGTGAGCATGCTCAAGTCACCAAAGCCATTACAAACCCTCCTAGGGAACATTTGCTTCTACTTGGCTCATGAAACTTATACAAGTATCCATGTACACACACACACACACACACACACACACACACACACGCATGCACACCATCTTTATTTGACTACTCCTTGCTAAAATCTTTCCCAGAATCTCTAAAGCATCACTTCTGCCTCTTGGTGCCAGTTCCAAGATTGGTACTGGCATACTGGAGACTAAACAAGGCAGAGGTCTAGAAATCACAGCAAGTCAGAAGTGCCAGCTTGTACAAGATAGAGTCCCACACCTTCTGGGGACACTGAGCAAGGGGCTGGGACCTTGCCTCTCATCCCAAGAAATTAATGTGTTTCCTGTATACATGCCTCTCAGAGATTCCATAAGATCTGCCTTGGGCCTTCTGCATCTAGACAAGCCTGGGGGAAGTGGAGAGGCTGCCTCTCCCACAGTCCCCTTCTTACCTGGCAGTATTTTTTCTCTGGAGGAGAGGGATCGGGGTGGGAATGATCAAATACAACTATCAAAGAAAAAGTAAAAAATACAATGTTTAAAAAAACTGAGCTGGAAAGCTAACTCAGTGGTTAAAAGTTCTGGCTGCCCTTACATTGGATCTTGCTTTAATTCCCAGCACCCACATGATGGCTTTCAACTGTAACTCTGCTTCCAGGGGATCAAACACCCTCTTCTGATCTCCACAGATAAAACCTAGTCCTCTGTTGAGCCATCTCTCCAGCCTCATGTTGGATCATTTAAAACTACTGGACAGTGCTCTATTTTATAAAGATGCTATTGCCCAGTCATCTATTTGCTACGAGTGGATATTTTGATTCTTTCTGATGTTCTCACCCTCGCAATTTATAAGAAAGATATCTGCATTTGTCTCCTGAGAGAATGAAGGGTGGAGGGCTAGTGAGTTGGCTCTATGGGTAAAGGTTCTTGCCACAAAATCTGACAACTTGAGTTTGATCCTAAGATCCACATGGTGGAGAGAGAGAAGAGTTGCCCTTGAACTTCTCCACATATACTGTGGCATAGGTGCAACCCCCAACAAATAAAGATAGTTTTAAAAATTACATAAGGTGGGGTTTCTTCATGACCCCAAGGAATGTTTCCTATGGTCTTGATGCCCTTGATAGAACTTATGCCGAAAAATCCCATCTCCATTGTGACATCTGGAAAGAGACAACTGCATCCCGGAACGGAATCTTCATGATTGGATTAGTGGGCTATTAAGACAGTGGCTTGGTTATTGCATATGCTTGCTTCGTAATGACCTCCAACATGATGCTATCCAGCATGAAGGGCCTCACCAGATGTCACACAAATCTTCTTAGACTTCCAGAGTTGTGAGCAAAAAGCACACCTCTTCATAAATTAACTAGTCTCGGGTAGTTAACAACAGGAAATGGACCGAGACAGTTCTAACAGAAAAACCACCTCCCCTCCCTGTTCACATTCAACCACAGCATCCGATTTAAAAGATAAACCCCAAGCCTAGAGTTTAGGTTGCCAGGATTTATATAACAACAAGGTATGTTGACACACATAGGTAACTCTTAATTCTGGGGGTCAGAGGTGGAGACAAGTGGAGCCCTGGACTTTGAATTCCAGGTTCAGTGAGAAACTCTGTCTCAAAAGACAACAGGGTGAGTGACTGATTAAGACATCTGATAGTAGCCTGGCAGTGGTGGCGCACGCCTTTAATCTCAGCACTTGGGAGGCAGAGTCAGGTGGATTTCTGAGTTCGAGGCCAGCCTGGTCTACAGAGTGAGTTCCAGGACAGCCAGGGCTACGACAGAGAAACCCTGTCTCGAAAAACCAAAAGCAAAGCAAAACAAAACAAAATAAAACAAGAAAGACATCTGATATTAACTTCTGGCCAACACATACCCATCTCTGCACATCTGTAGCCACAGGCCTTTTGCACTGAGTTTGGCCAGAGTCAGTTTGCAAGTGTTGCTGGCGACCTACAAAGTCACCCTCCTTCTTAAGCTAGCAGCACTAGCTCTGGCTGGCTTCTCATTCAAGCCCCTTTGCAACATCATCATGGAGGTGGGGGGTGGGGAAGCAGGAGCCCCGCCCTAGAACACCAAGCCTGTGGTTGTTTATTCAGGACATCATCGAGGGCCAAGATGACAGATAACTCTATCGCTTGGCCAACAGTCGGACGTGGTAGTGTTCGGTTATTTCGGTGTCACAGAGAACAGTGCAACTCGGACAAAAGAAATAAATGATATCATTTTTCATTCAGGCAACTAGATTCCGTGGTACAAAAGGCTCCCTGGGGAATGAGGCTGGGACAGCACGGCTCCTGAGAAGCTATTTCCGTCTGTCAGCTTCTCTAATCTCTTTATTTCCTCCCTCTGTCTGTTTCCTTCCTCTTGCTGGGCTCAGTGGAGCCAGTACTCACAGGGAGGAGGGTGGCAGGACCCTGGTCCTCTATGGGCTGGGGGCGGGGGATGCTGTCGGCCCAGTGACTTTCCCCCCTTTTCTTTTTCTTAGAAACCAGTCTCAATTTAAGATAATGAGTCTCCTCATTCGTGAGTGCTCACTATTCATAGGGACTTATCCGCCTCTGCCCTGTCAATCTGGCTAAGTATGACAAGTCAAATCTAAAAGGGAACATTTTTCTAAAAATGAGGTTGGACCGTTTGCCAGCACTAAACCCAGGGTTGATGGTCTAGGTTCCACGCTCCCTGCCAGCCTGGGTGCTTTTCTTCGGAAAAGAGACCCGGAGGTGAAACAAAGCTGCCAACTTTTGACGATGGTGTCAGGGTGACTCTTTAAAATGTCATCCATAGCTGGGATAACGAAAGCTCTTCAGCAGTCGTCTGACCCTCCCTTCAGGAAAAGATTCCACTTCCGGTTCAGTTAGCTTCTGCCTGGTCTCCTGTCCACAGTCTCTGTCCACTAGTTCTCACCCATCCGGTTCCCACCCTAATCCACTCTGCCCTTTTAGTTCCTAGAAAGCAGCACCAGTCTTGGCAGGTGGGCCATTAGTCACTTGGCTACCACTGTTACCACAGCCACCAAGGTGTCATTTAAATATGAGCTCACAGAGTCTAGTGGGATGGCTTGGCTGGTAAGATGCTTGCTGCAAAATTGTGAGAACCGGAGTTCAATTCCCAGCATCCATGGTAAAAACTGGATGTAATTCCAGCAGCGGGAAGGCAGGGACCATAGATCCTAGAGCTTCTGGACAGGCAACCCAGCCTAATGAGTCATCAGCCAGAGACCCAGTCTCAAGAAACAATGGATAGCTCCTGAGGACAACGAAGGTTGACCTCTGGCCTCCACACACACAAATATACACATACGCATGTATCTACCCTGTGTGTGGCATCTACACACAGGCCAACATGCACACACCTGAACACCCTCCACAAATACATACATAAAAATAAACAAATACATGCACGCATACATAGATACACCAACATTGCCTCTCCTTAGACTCCTGGTCATGTTCTGCTCCACACCCACTAAGGCTCTGAATTCTTCTATTTCTTGATCGGGGCTCCTCTGTGCTTTACATACCTTTTCCAGTGAAGGCTTTTCCTTGAAGCTCCGCCATTCATAAAATCCCTCTAATTTTTTTCCTTGAAGCTCCGCCATTCATAAAATCCTTCTAATTTTTTTCCTTGAAGCTCCGCCATTCATAAAATCCCTCTAATTTTTTTCCTTGCTCTTCTCTTTCTCTCTGGGGAGATAAAGACACACAGTACAAAGCCACCGTGGGCCCAGTTTATTCACCCACCCACCCCTGCTTCTGCTCATCCATCCAGCTAAGTATCCCAACCTCTCTGGAGCTCAAGCCTGGACCTTGACTTCACCATGGCTCCTCCATGTAACCTGGCCCTGCATAGCTCCAGCCCAACCTCCATTTCTCCAAGAACCACAGGCCCAGATCTGGCTTCTGTACAACCAACCACCAGTCTCTTGGAAATCTTATTTTTCAGTTTTCCTCCTGAATCTACCACCTTCTCCCTTTTCTTGACCTCTAATGTCTTGGTCAAATGATACTAGGAAGCCATGGAATTAGCAATTTGGGGGACCTCAGAGTCAGCAGCAGAGCTGGGATTAATTCATATTTCTAGGCCTTTGCTTTGCTTCCGGGATTTTGACAGGGAGCTCTGAAGCTGAGTCCAGGAAACTGAATTTTAAATCAAACACCCAGCTGGGTTCTGAGGCAGCCCTACCACATCAGCTGGCCCTGACTAAGCAAAGAAAAAAATCTGCCTCATTTAGGCAGAAAGATGACTGACTTTTATGCCACTTATTGGCAATAGTTACTGTCAAAAGTAATTCAATTTATACACCCTTATACATGGTATTGCTTTTGTTGGAGACTCTAAAGTCCAGATTATGGAATTTTTTAAAGATTTAATTTTATGTATATGAGTACACTGTAGCTGTCTTCAAACACACAAGAAGAGTGCATCGGATCCCATTACAGATGGTTTTCAGCCACCATGTGGTTGCTGGGAATTGAACTCAGGACCTCTGGAAGAGCAATCAGTGCTCTTAACCATTGAGCCATCTCTCCAACTCCCAGATTATGGAATTTAAAAGGAAATCTACAGCCCTTAAAAGGTAAAGAGTGGACCCAGATAGAAGGTCATGGCACAAGTATGGAGTTTGAGTGTGGAGTCCCGCCAAGGGTCTTGACAGAAGCATCCAAAGAGGGCCCAAGACAAAAACACCTTGCCTCCTAAGGAACACTAGCAGCCCTGATGAGGTTCCAGAGATTGCTAAGTGGAGGAATATGGAATCAGACCCATTGAGAGGCTTAAAGAGTAGGTGTAGCAGCCCTTTGCTGAGGGGCTCCAGGTGGGCGCCCAGGGTGCTGCAGTGGGAGCCACATGAAGAGGAGATGTCCTGGAGTCACCTTGGGTACCACTGTTTAGGGAGGTGGGGACAGGCAACTTCAAGGCTGCTTTTCAACAACGGTTGATGAGCTGGAACTTAAACAAGGGCCATCACACTGACTGCCATTGCACTGGGCTTGCCAACGTCCACATCTGCCCCTGTCTGGGACCAGCTCCAGTCCTGTGGTTCTGCACACCCAGAGAGAAAGAGTAGCCTATTGGGCATGCCAGCTCTTCTGGACTATCAGGTGAGAGTGTGGCAGGGCCTAGGCTCCAGTCCAGGGTGGAAGGCTGCTGGATGGAATGCTCACTTACCTCCTGAGCTGGAACTATTTTGGTAACAAGGATTATGCCTGTGCTGGCCAGCACCGCAGCCTGTGCTTGTGTAATAGTGAGTGCAGTTGCTTTATTTAAAAACAGCCATGGACCCACCTGCAGTGCAAGCATTGCTTCCATTTAGGTATAATTCTTACTAGCCTTGCTTGGTGTGTGTGTGTGTGTGTGTGTGTGTGTGTGTACATCTGTTTCTTATATCTGAAAAGTGACACAACCATTTTTTCCCATTGTGGTGTCTTCCTAACCTCCATTCTTAATGGTGACCACATACATGTTCATTAAGGATTAGCTGCTGTCCTCTGACCTATCTGCTACAATCTTTTACCCAGGGGCCTGAGCTCCTGATCCCTGACTCAGGCCCTGCTCAAGTCCAGTTTCTAGTTTAGCCTGTTCTTACACTCTTTTTCTTGTTGCTTTTTTAACCCAAGTTGTCTGCCATAGTCCCTAATCCATCTCTGTAAAACAACTAAGATAATACTTCCTTCAAGCACGGAAACTCCTGACTTACCATCCACTCTGAATGTGTATGTTCATTTACATACACATGTATGCTCATGTGTGTATACCTGTTCGTGTGCATGGTTGCATTTACACATGTGTGTGCATGCGCGTGAAGGACAGAGGTTGATGCTGAGTATTTTCTTCCATTGCTTTCCACTTCACTCTTGCTTCATTTTGAGGCAGGGGCTCTAACTGAGTCTGAAGCTCTCCTGCCCAGCACTGAGATTACAGCGGTGTGCCATGGTGCCTGGCTTTTCCTGTCGGGGCTGGGGATCAAATTCAGACCCATATGCGTAAGCAGGCATCTCCCTAGCCCTGCCATTCATTTTAAAGTTCCCAGTATATTACAGAATGAAGTACTGAATACTCAAGATGGCCCGCCTTCTAATGTTTACATTGAACAAAGTAAGAAGTGGAGTCCCCCCCAGCCTGCTTCTGACAGCAGTGAGGAGCTTGTGAGTGATAAGAAGTTGGGAGGTCCCAGGGATGGGGACAGTGAAGTCTCCCCTAGTTTTTCCAGTTTGCAAGTTACAGGCCAAACGTCATGTGTTCTTTTGTCATTGTTAAGAGGTGTTTTTTTGGGACTAAGTATGCAAACTAGTACCCTAGTTTGGCACCATCAAAGAAAGAATTCAGAGGGGAGACACATTAAGGGATCTGGAAGGGAAGCAAGAGAGATATCATAAGAAAGAGAACAATAGTACACACTCAAGATGGGACACCTCCCCAGAATTTCAGGTGGCTTGTGTTATGTGCAAACCTTCACAAAAAGGAGGATTAATCATGAATTAAGGTGGCAGGGAAAGGTGAAGAATTGTAGAAAGGGTTGGGAATTTTCAAGAGCAATTGTGTCAACCATGTTGTTGGTGACAGTCTGTGTCAGCCATGTTGTTGGTGATGGTTTGTGTCAGCCATGTTGGTG
>JADRCH010000249.1:343232-353962 GCA_019843965.1 Rhynchomys soricoides | reverse complement strand
ACAAAAAAAAAAAAAAAAAAAAAAAAAAAAAAAAAAAAAAAGAAAAAGAAAACAAAGAAAGAAAGAAAGAAAGAAAGAAAAAGAAAAAAGAAATTCAAAGCCTGTTCCAGTTGCACACCTCCTCCAACAAGGCCACACCTCCTAATCCTTCCCAAACAGTCCCACCAACTGGGACAAAGGATTCAAACATAGGAGCCTATGGGGGCCATCCCCATTCAAACTACCACACTTGTGAAGACACTGAAACCACCAAATCACACACCTTATATATGAGACTCATTGCTAAGTATGCTAATATATTTTTTTTATTTTTTATTTTTTTTTAGGAAAATCCAGTAATGGGTCCAATGTTTTCAGGCTAAATATGATGTATCACCTCTTATAGTCAATAAGGAGTTTTCCTGAAAGACAAGGACAGTGGACTCATAGCGTGTGAATTCTATCAAATAAGAAAATGAACAATGAGCAGAGCAGGGTGATATGTGTCTGTAATGTCAGCAATAAGGAAGCAGAGACCAGAGGATGAGCAGTTCAAGATCATCCTTGCCTACATATAGAGTTCAAGACCAGCCCAATCTTATCTCTATGCCCCCACATTATCTGCACCTTTTTTATCAAAAAAAAAAGGAAAAAAAATAGACAAGACACAGAACCCACAATATCTGACATATTGGCTGAAGTTCTCAAAACGTCTAATGTAGAGTTTTCCTCCCTTCTCTCCCCCTCCCCCATTCTACCTCCTCCTTTATTGTGCTGGGTATTGAACTAAGGTCTCGAGCATGCTAAGCATGCCCTCTCCCTCGGGGTGCCTTTCCAATAAACTCGTCCTTACTGCTACTCCAGACAAGAGTATAGCAAGATGCTTTGCTGTTGTAATTATCTCTAGATTATACAATTGCTTTCCCTCTCTTTTTTTAAACTTAATTTGATATAGTTACATTTATTTGGGGATGGAGAGATGACTCAGCAGTTAATAGCACTGGCTGTTCTTGCTGAGGATCCAGGTTTGATTCTCAGCACCTACGTGATGGCTTTCAATGGTCTGTAACTCCAGTTCCAAGGGATTTGGTGTCTTTTGTCCTCTAAGGGCACCAGGCATACAAAAAGTGCACATGCGTACATACGAGCAACACACACAGACACAGACACACAAACACACACACACACCATGTAAATAAACAAACAAATTTAAAAGAAGTTATCAGGAACGCTAAAAGTCATTCCCTCCCTCATGGTTAGCTGGTGCTGGCAAGAAGCTAGCTGGGAAACACTTTGAAAACAGGTTTCTTCAGGGTCCAAATGGTCTTTCCTGAAACAGAGAAATGCCATCAAGAGAAAGCATTTGGAGCTAGAACCCCAGCCAGACCACAGCCCAACAGGGTTTTTTCTTGGCTGAAGTCAACCCACACCAGAAGGCCACCTGCCGAGCTGCGGGCAGTGAAAAGAAGTCAGTGTGAGCCCAGCCCCCATCCTGGGGCCTCACAGTGGGTATCCCAGGACCTGCAAGACTTCTGACTAATGAATAGGATGATTCCTTCCTTCCTTCCTTCCTTCCTTCCTTCCTTCCTTCCTTCCTTCCACTCTAGGCGTCCCAGGCTTTTCCAGTGGCCACCCAGAACTTAAATAAGCGCTCAACGGGCATGGCGAGAATCCATCACAAAAATAAACTTAAATAATATCCCAGAAAATTGTAAATTGTGTATTTAGAAATCGGAATGTATGAGGTGAGTTGTCTCATCTGTATTATAGCTTTCATGAAACAAATGAGAACGCTCCCTTGGGCTAAAGTTAGAGTCGACATATAGTTTACACCAGAAAACATCCAGTCAGGCAGCAATTTGGAGAATACCTACTTCCAGAGAGAAATCTCTCTGGGACCCACAAGGTGCTCACAGCCCATTGCAAACTCAGGAAGACCTCAGTGTGGTCTCAAGGCTCAGGAGAGGACCACAGTGCAGGTTGGTGCTTACCATCCAGCTGGCCACAGCTCACCTGCTTGTAAACATCACACCACAGCACCCCAAGGTAGAGCTTCTAGAGGGATTTTTGGGATGGACAGGCCATGTGTCCAGCACCATGGAGAAGCATAACTATCAACCTGATCTAACTATCAACTCTTCTAAGGGATTGTAGCTGTCCAGCACCCATGGATGAACCGGGTCTACCTGAAAGGGAGGCTGGAAATGAAAAGGGGACGGGGTGGGAGAGAAGAATGAAGCCAAGACAAAATTTCTGGTCAAGGCTTGAACTTTATTGTTTTGTACTCCTTATAAAGGGAAAGCCCAAAGACCCGATCCTTTGTTTCAGCAAGCTCAGCAAGCAGTCACTTCTCAAGGTTCCTGTAGGAAGCTACAAATACAGAGAGGCCAAACTGGCTCCAGCCAAGTTTGTTTGTCCTACTCAAGGCTGGGGGAAGGGCACAACAGATTATTTGTCTAATATTTACTTTTTTATGTGTGTATATTGGTGTGTATGTGTGTGTGTGTGTGTGTGTACATTTGTGTGGAAGCCAAATCTCAACATCGGAATCGGATGTCCTTCCTCAGGGGCAACCCAACTTGGTATTGAGACAGTCTCTTTCACGGAATGTGGGCCTTTCAGATTAGGTGAGACTGGCTGACTGGCTGGACAGCCCCAGGGACTCACCTCTTCTACCTGTCCCCAGAGCTGGGATCACACCTGTGTGCTACCACATTCAGCTTTTAATATGATGGGGAGTGAGGCTAGGTCCTTGTGCTTTACCTATTGTGTTATCTTCCTAGCCCCTCCCCCCTTTAAGTTCTCTTTGATGGTGTTAGGGATCAAAATTAGGGCCTTTTGGGTATTCTAAGGGAAAGAAATCAAGTATGCTAGTATATCCTTGTAATTCTATTTGGGAAGCTGAGGCAGGTCAGCAGTTCAAGGTCATCCTAGGCTATGTAGCAAGTTCAAGGTTAGCCTCTTTATTACATGATATCCTATCTAAATAAAATAAAAAGTAAAATAAAATAACATCTTAGATAAGTATATATTTTCTTTTATATATGTGGTTGTTTTTTGTTAGTTTGTTTTGCTTTGCTTTGCCTTAAGACAAGATCTTACTAAGTAAGCCAGGCTGGCCTTGAACAAGTGATCCTTCTAACTTGGCTTTTAAGTGGTGGTATTATAGGAATGAACCATTAGACTCTATTCTGTTTTGCTTTGTTTTATTTTGGTTTTGTTTGGTTGAGACAAAGTCTGCTATGTAGCCTGAGCTACATACTCCCTGGTACTCACAGTGACTCTCCGGCCGTAGCCTCCCAAGTTCCAAGATTATAGGTGTGTGTCACTATGCCCAGCAGCTCCCTCATATACCTGCATCCATGGCTCATGATGAGACTAAATCAGAGTGGCAATCCCAGCAGCCTCCCAACTAGACAAGGTCCACTATCTACCTAAAATCACAAAGGGCAGTAACCCTGCTCCATCCTGGAATCCAAGGTCAAAGAAGCCACCACAGCCCTGAAGTAATAAGAGGTCAAAGAGGTCAGCTGTTTTCCCAAAGTCCCCAAGAGAAGATGCCAGGTAAGACCCAGTGGCCGAGGGGACACAGTGTACAGAGTCAGAAGAACCAGCTGGGAAAGGCTGGGTTCATCCAACGTGAACAAGGGGCAGGGAGGGTGGGGGTTGGGGCCAGGGCTACTCCCAAGAGGAAGACAGATCTCTGTGACTGTGGCTGGCTCACCTCAGCTTTCTACCCCTTCCCCTGAGCCCAGAAGCACTTGGAACTACAGGGCTTCCCTGAGAGGAAAGACAAGAAAATCCAGAAGAGCTTACGTTCACATTTGTAATTACTGAGTTCGGCTACAATTGGTTAACTAGAGTTTGCTGCAGCTGGGCAAAATGGAGTCTCAGAGAGACAGCAGGAAGAGAATGTGCATTTCCTACACACACACACACACACACACACTCAGACAGAGAGAGAGAGAGAGAGAGAGAGAGAGAGAGAGAGATTGCAGATCATTTATTTCTTGTTTCTGTTCTGTCCTGAGCTGACTGAGATGTACAGCTTTTCTGGCTGTGATCCCTTGGGCTTCATGACGTTACAGCAGCCACCACTACTGAAGTTCAAGGTATAGCCAGAGTGCATGCAAGAAGGACAGGCAGGACAAATCCCAGTGGAGCGTGGCCCTGAAGTGTGGTTTGCCTCAAGCCCTTCAGAAGACAATTTGATAAAAAATAAAAATTAAAAAGAGAGAGAGAGAGAGAGAGAGAGCGAGCAGACAGCCTGGGGGCTGGATAGATTATCCTGGGGACTTCAGTGGAGTAGATCCTGGCCTCTTCAGCAACCGATTTACAATCTTGTAGCAACAACAGTTAGAGACAACAGATACCCAGGCTCCCTCTAAGAATCAAGCATTGTACCTGGGAACAGGACTCAGGATATGGGTGAGCTAGCTGAGTGCTTGCTTAGTATTCATGGGGCCCTGAGTTCATGAATCCTCAGCATGGCTTAATCCCATGGTGGTGCATGCCTATAGTCCCAGCTCTTGGGAGACAGATGCAGGGAGGATTCTGTTGAGTTCAAGGACAGCCTGAGCTGTACAGAAAGACCTTACCTTTAAAAAGCAAGCAAATAGAAAGAAAAAAGAAAGAAAGAAACAAAACAAAGATACCAAGTGCATCTCTGGCTAATCAGTCAGTAAGTATTAATTGAACATTTATTATCTATATTGAACCCCTACTGTGTGTTAAATAACTACTATGTGTATGGAACACTTAATGTGTGTATCCAACACCCACTGTATGCCAGGTTATTTTAGGCAGCTAGGATATTTCAGTGAATGAATAGGCAACGTAAACATAACAAATGGGCCTTGAGGATCTGTTTTTGTCTCTGCTCACATCAGTCCTGAGGAAACAGGTGTCCATGCTTCAAGCTGAGCAGACCTGTGATAAATTTAATTACAAGGTATTTCCTACCCACCCACCCCGACTCTCCTCCCCCTCAAATCTCCAGTCAAGGCCAACTTCAAAATCCTTCAGTCCTAGCTGAGAGCTCAAAGATCCCAGCCAGTCCTTCTGCAGCTTGTGGGAATGTCCCTAGAGGAATGATCTTTGATTTTTTTTTTTTAAGAAATGCGGGGAGTTTAATTATCCATGGCTGTAGAGGTGGTTTTCATTTGTTAGAATTCAGAGTAGTAGACAGGTCCTGGGAAGACCCTTGTGCTAGGCGGAGGCTGTCCTGGTGGCTCTCTGGGCTGGGCCCCAGGCATGAACAGTAGGAATGCTTTGAAAACCTCCGCTGCATGTGGCCTTCGGTTTTACCACTGGCCTCTGTGGGCAATTTAATTAATAAATGTCCATTGCTTGTCATTTGCCATTAGCAAACCAGGAGGGGTTGAGGTGAGGTGCTAAGAGGCTAGGAAAGCCGGCTCTAAGCATGGTGCACGGTCGAATTAAAATCCTGGCTATCAATCCCACGCACGGATCACATCGGGCTGTGCCTGGGAGCCCCACACCATGCCCCTCTGGCTCAGAGGCCATCCCCACGGATTTTGGGAAGGCTGTTTAGCCATGCCGGTGGGAATCCATTCTGGTTTTGTTTTGTTTGTTTGTTTGTTTTGTTTTTTTAATTATTTATTTTATTATGTGAGTGCTCTGTAGCTGTCTTCAGACACACCAGAAGAGGGCATCGGATCCCTTTAAAGGTGGTTGTGAGCCACCATGTAGTTGCTGGGAATCAAACTCGGGACCTCTGGAAGAGCAGTCAGTGCTCTTAATTGCTGAGCCATTTCTCCAGCCCGGGAATCCATTCTTACAACTTCGATCTCAGGCAAGCCCCACAAGATCACGTGAACTCAATGGAAGGGTAGCACCCACCTCCAGCACCAGAGGAAATGGACAGTATTTGTCAAGACACAGCTCTTAATAAACTCTCCCAGTTAATGTAATACACCTCAACTCTCAAGGGACGCTCTTGGGCCTGAGGAGACCGTGCCTAGAAAAAGAGGCAGAGGCTGGAAAAGCCATAATTGGCTGGCTGGTTTAGGCTGCTGGGTTGGTCGAGTGAGTCCAGGTCTCAGAGGCCCAAGAACTACAGTCAAGTTTACTGTGTATCTGTTGGCTTCTGTCTGGCTCTATACCCTTCGTGCCTGTGTGGGACTCATGGGATGTTCCTGGCTGGGTAACTTCCATGCTTACAGCAACGAAGAAAGAGATAAGGCTCGATAAACCATCCTTAGCACTAGAAACTTCTAAGAGGTAGGGAGGCGCGTAGGATTCAGACTCACACTGGCTAGAGCAAATCACTCTGTACCCCAAGACTAAGTCAATGGGTCAGAGAAGTAATATTCTTCTAGAGAGAGAAGCAGACATTTGGGAATACTTGGCACAATGAAGACTACACATGCCCGTGGATAATGAGACACGAGAGAAATCCCCTTATCCATGCAGGTGCTAGGAAGTAAAAGGGCAAGGGTCAGAAGTCAGGGAGGGTCTCCTGAGGAGCTGACAGGGAGCTTCTTGCAGAAGGAGTAAGGTAGAGAAGAGAAGAGCCATCTAGAGAAGGCAGGGAGGAAGCCGTGCAGATGGCGGGGTAGCTGGGGGTGTCTGAGTTGGGTGTGTGTCAGGGACAAGCTAGTTTGGTACCCTGCTGGCTATGTCCAACAAGCTAAGGATTTTGACAACTCTCCAAGAGAGACAGGGGAAGGTTCTGAATCATCAGACAGGACTTAAAGAAGGGGAGATGGAATGGAAGACTGTTCCTTACAAAATGCCAAGAAAGAGGCATGGCCAAAGGTTAATCAGGGAGAATCCACAGGTAAGGTTTTCAGCATTGCACCAGGAGTGGGGGTGGGGTGGGGGAAGGAATTCAAGCAGTCCCTATGGGGTGCCAGGAGGGTAACACTGCAGGGCACAGGACTGAGCCTGGGTCCCTAACAAGCCAAGAGAACCTGCGCGACCCCCCCCCCCCCCCCCCCCCCCCCCACTCTACCCCCTGTGGCATCCAGCTCCTCCTCAGGCCTCCGCAGGCCAAGCCTGGCGGCTATTTGTGTGGGATCCGATTGTAATTTGGGCCCCCGTGGGCCGCAGTCAATTGTCGCGTTTGCACAGCGCCAGGCTGAAATAGCCCGGCGCGCGGCCCAGGAAATGAGCTCAGGCCCCGGCCGCGGCCAGAGCTGGGCTCCGGCTCCCCTGCCCGGCGCCCAGCCGCGACCGCCCGGCGCGGCTATTTTTTCATTTGACCGACTTCAACAGGCAATTTGAATTATGAGCATGAAAACGTGCCTCGGGCTCTGTCTGCCACCAAAGGCTCGGAGAGAGTGGGTGTCCTTGGCATGGGTCCCTGAGGTGCTCCTCTGGGGTCGGGGTGGGGACGAAGTGAGGCGGGATCTGGGAGGCCACCTCCAAGGAAGCAACAAAGAAAGTCATTATCCCCTGGGGTCAGGTGACAGTTTTACAGAGTGGAGTCTCACTGTTAGGACCCTAAAACATTTGAAAGACTGTGTATACATTTTGGCATCTATCCCACACAAGCATACATATACATTTACACACACACACACAAAACACACACGCACAAAACACACACACGCATACATATATACATTTGTCAATATTGCAACTATCTCACGGCATACAGAATTCTGGGCCTGAAATTTGAAATAAATAAATTAATATTTTTATTAATTCTTGGAGAATTTTATATTGTATTTTGATCATATTAACCCCAACTCCTTCCCCTCTATGCTTCCCAGATCCATCCCCATCTCCCTATCCCCCCCCAGACGTCATGTCTTTTTTTTTTTTTTAAATTAATAACCAATCAATTCTAATTTGTGCCACATACTTCTGGGTGTGGGGCCATCCACTGAAGCGTGGTCAACCTATCTGGAGGACATCCTTAAAGAAAACTGACTCTTACTCCTGCAGAAGCTGGCAGCTGCCCATAATTCCTCAGGGAGGGGTGGGGACTCATGAACCCCTCCCACTTAGGGCTAGACTGGTCTCCTGCAGGCAACTGTGCCTGCTGTGAGGTCATGTGTGTCCTGATCCTGTCATGTCCAGGACGTTGATTACTCTGGTCCTCTCTGACCTCTGCCTCTGACAACCTTTCTGCTCCTCTGTGACTAGATCTGATTTTTTCCACCTTCCTTTTTCCTTTTTCTTTTGAGACAGAGTCTCCTGAAGCCTAGGCTGACCTCAGACTCTGTGGAGCCAAGCACAACCTTGAACTTCCGCTCTCCCTGCTCCCGACTTCAGAATGCTGGATTGGAAGTATGCACCACTACACCAAGCTTGTGTGGTTCTGGGCCTCCAACTCAGACTTTGTGCGTGCTAGGCAAGCACTCTTCCAACTGAGCTACGTCCCCCAGTGCTCTGAACTCTTTATGTCATTGCTAGACAATTTCCCATCTACCTTTGGGTAGGGTTTCCTTTGGATGGATGCTTCATAATTTATAGGCCCAACCCCTTCTTGTCGGGTAAGGGAAGGCATCTCTGGTTTTCCCCCATCATAAATAACACCCCAATAAACGTCTCTGTAGATACCAAAATTGTTCTGTCTTCCTTGTGAATTATTTCACCGGGATTAATTCCCAGGAGGAAGATGACAAGGGCCAAAGTTGGGAACATTTTTATGACACTTGGTATTGTGACTAAATTGATTTGCAAAGGGTTTGTATCTGATAATTTACTGTCTTAAAACAAGGAAGAAACAAATGTGTAGAGTGTTTCCTTATACATACAAGAAGGGCACGTCCCTGGAGACAAGGGGGTCAGGTGCCTTCCATGTGGTAGCATAGTAGAGGCTTAGCTAAAAATGGACTGGAGGGTAGGGGCAAACATAGGAACTTTCCAGAGGCAGAAGCTGCTAGGAGTGATAGACTCCATCTCTCAGCTTCTCTTTTGATCCCATCAGGAGTTTAGATCCATCACTTCCTACTCCCTGTCTTCCTGGCTACACCTCAGAATCTTGGGCTGCCTAAGAGCTGGTCTCTCTGGGTTTGCAAATCTCACTGGTCAGCCAACCTAGCCAATAAGTCAGTTCCAGGTTCAAAGGGAAAGCCTGTCTGAATGGTAGAGAATGTCTGAATGACCTCAAAAAATAGCTGAAGTTGACCTCTGGCCCCTACACACATGCACATGTGTACACCCATAGATATATGTATGCACACACAACACACAACCATTAAGAGATTTGAGGGCTTTTTTTTTTCAACTCAGTTGTGTGGTTCTTAAGCATGAATGTTGTAGATGACACCATCATGTTGCAATAGCATAAGATTGGATGTATCTGATTGACAGGCTGTCTTGGCTGTATTTCTCCAGTAGATCGCCTGTATCTTACACATCATTTGAATACCATGTGCTTGGCCCAGAGCCTTGCTTGTCAGCACATACTCAGAAATACATATCTACCAACTTCCGCGTCCCTCCAGTCCTCCCTGCACCTGACCAGGATCTTGGCGGCAAGGCAAGGTGTGTTGATGGAAAGGTCTTCGGCGAGCTGTCCACCAGGGTAGGGATGTTTAAGAGAGGACAGTGACAGAATCATCCATCTTCATCCTTCATGGGGCTGGGGCTTCCCAGGCACAGCCCCTTAACAACCACTGTCACCAGATCACTGTCTAACATGAGCTCTGGGCAGGGTGGGAGAACATGGAATTGGTCCATCTGGATCACATGTCCAACTCTGGGTGCTGGTGGGAGGCTATGGCCCTCTGGCCTCCATCTGGGGAGCTCTGACTGCCCCCTGCCTCCAAAGCCTGACTCCACAAGGGAGCTTCCCCCAACCCCAGCGTGGGATGCTGAACAGATCTGGGATGATAAGTGTCTTAAGAGTGACCCAGTACGCAGCCACTGAATGCCAGGTGGTACCCAAGATGCTGGCATGAGACCAGATTGGGGATCTGGATAAATAAAAGCAATCCCCGCTCTATAGGGCACCTGATCCTTACCAGGCTTAGTTCTTGGATTTATTCAGACAGTATCCTGCTTACTCCTTGCTGTGGTTAGAGCTGAATTACAGGGGCTAAGGGCCATGGCTGCAGCAGATCTGCCAAAGAGTTAGGTAGTGGCACAGAGGACCAACTCCTAGCTGGGCATGGTTGGAAGGAACAGGCCTGCCAGGCAGAGGCATTGCATGTGAGGGCACAAGCTCAAAGCAATATTAGCATCCAGGCTACAGGGGTTAGACCAAAAACAAGCTGAAGGTTGTCCTGAACTGAGAGGATATGGGACCTAGTGCAGGTCGGGGGTGGGGGGGGGACACCTCCATGAAGGGAGGGGTTTGTGCAGTTCCCCTGAGAGTGGGTCAGTTATCTCAATAATGGTTTGTTATGTGTTCCTTCCTTTCTGCTGTGGTCTTGGACCTCCAGAACCACCAAAACATACCTCTTCCTTAATCAGAGGTGGTGGTCCATGCCCATAATCCTAGCCCTTGACAAGGAGGCAAGAAGATCAGAAGTTCAAAGTCACCATCTACTACATGTTAACCTCCAGTTCAAGGCTAGCCTGGGGTATACCAGACCCTATCTAAAAACAAACAAACAACAACAATAAACTCTTTATAAATTACCCAGTGTGGTGGTTTGAATGAGAAATGACCCTATAAGCTCAGGCATTTGAACACTTTGTGTCCCCAGTTGGTAGTGCTGGGAAGCTTAGGAGGTGTGGCCTTGCTGGACAAAGCACGTCACTGGGGTGGGCTTTGAAAGTATAGAGCCTCACCCTACTTCCAGTTAACCCACTCTGTCTCATGACGGACT
>JADRCH010000249.1:327308-343222 GCA_019843965.1 Rhynchomys soricoides | reverse complement strand
TCTTCTTCTTCTTCTTCTTCTTCTTCTTCTTCTTCTTCTTCTTCTTCCTCTTCTTCCTCTTCTTCCTCTTCCTCTTCCTCCTCTTCCTCTTCTTCTTCCTCTTCTTCCTCCTCTTCCACCTCCTCTTCTTCCTCTTCCTCTTCTTCCTCTTCCTCTTCCTCTTCCTCTTCCTCTTCTTCTTCTTCTTCTTCTTCTTCTTCTTCTTCTCTTCCTCCTCCTCCTCCTCTTCCTCCTCTTCCCTTTCCTCCTTCTCTTGGCTTTTTTGAGACAGAGTTTTTCTGTATGACCCTGGCTGTCCTGGAACTCGCTCTGTAGGTCAGGCTGGCCTCAAACTCAGAGATCCACCTGCCTCTGTCTCCTGAGTGCTGGGATTACAAGTGTACACTACCAGACCTGATTTCAAGCACTAGGAGAATTTGAAGATGGAAGACCAGAGGGGTTAAGTTACCAAAGGGGTAACTTGCCCAAGGCTCCACAGCTAATAAGTTATTAGACTCAGGACTTGAACCAGAGAAGAACGAGGCCTGGGAGATGGTGGCACACACCTTTAATCATAGCACTCAGAAGACAGATCTATGTTGATCTCTGTGAGTTCGAGCCCAGCCTGGTCTACAGGGTGAGTTCTAGAACAGTTAGCCAACTAGAGCTACCAGAGAGAGACCCTGTCTCAAAAACCAGAAGGAGGAAGAGGATGAATGAAAGGAAGAAGAAGAGGCGGAGGCATCCCTCTGCTCCTCCCCTGGCCTTTTATTGTCCCCCCGAGCCTTGATTCATGTAGGCTTCCTTCTCTGCCTCTTGTTCCCCTAAACCCAGAGGACAATGACCTCCATTTAGTACCAAGCTGTCTTACAGCAAGCTATGATAGTCTTGATGCCCAGAGTCCTCCTCTCCCACAGGAGACTGATCCCCAGAGAGTAAGGGGAGGAGCTGAGAGTCAGTGCAGGGCATGGAGTGAGCAGCCAAACTAAAGCAAAACGCCACACACAGCAGTTTGCAGAGGTGAAAGGTGATTCTGATTTATCTAGCAATCACTCTGCAACTGTCCCCTGGACCTGCACTGTGCTCTGGACCCACACTGTCCCCTGGACCCACTCTGTCCCCTGGACCCACTCTGTCCCCTGGACCCACACTGTCCCCTCGACCTGCACTGTGCCCTGGACCCACCCACACTGTCCCCTGGACCCACACTGTGCAGTGGACCCACCCACATTGTCCCCTGGACCTACACTGTCCCCTGGACCCGCACTGTCTCCTGGACCCGCACTGTCCCCTGGACCCACTCTGTCCCCTGGACCCACACTGTCCCCTGGACCCACACTATCCCCTGGGCCCACTCTGTCCCCTGGACCCACACTGTCCCCTGGTGGTGCTAATGAAAGCAGAGCCAGCCAGGGTCAGGACAGCAGGGACTGTGGCTCACAGGAAGGAAAAGCCTGGCCCCTGATTCCTGGAGTGGGGCTCAGGAAGGCTTCTTAGATAAAGTGGAATTTAGATCCAGCTTCAAAGAATGTGGAATGCTTTAGAGAGGGGGAAGGGGCCATGATTCTATCGGAGAAAGAACAGAAGCCTGTCCCCAGCCTCTGAGCGCATGACAGCTTCTGAGTTCTTCAGGGTCGAAAACCCCTATTCCTACCTAATGCATCTGGACAGTTAGACCTACCGTTGATTCACTCCTTGCTTTGTCTGCTAGTCCCTGGAGTTGTGAGCTTGCAACCTCTGATGCTGATGTCTGACCCTACCCTAGAAAAGCCAAGGCTGAGACAGATAGACTTGAATCTCAGCTCTGCATCTTAATGACTGTGTGGATTTCAGAAAGTGCTTCCCAGAACTGACCCTTGGTCACCTGGTCTAGACACAGTGGTAATAAAGAACATGCATCCAGGATAAGGCACCCAGTACCCATCATCTCCCAGCACCCTAACTTCTTGTCGCTCACTAACTTTATTTATTTATTTATTTGAGAGGTCTCATGTAGCTCAGGCTAGACCAAAATTTATTATGTAGGTGAGGATGACTTTGAACTTCTGACCTTCCTACCTGTACCTCCCAGTGCTAGTGTTACAGGAGTGTCACCACCCTTATGCTTTGGATCATGCATCATGGGGACCAGAGCTTCTTGCATGGTAGGTAAGCACTGTGCCAACTGAGTTACACCCTCAACACCTGTGTCATTTTGGAGAAATAGGAAATTCCTAGTTTCTACCCTTGGGTAGACTTTCCACTTTCTGTCTCATGGAAATGATGAGGCATGCCTGTAACTACATCAGGTCCTGAGGTCAAGGACTCTAGGCTGGGAATATCACTGGGAGCTTGTTTGTTCTGAGGGCTGCCTGGAGACCAGGATGAACAGAGCAACCCAGGCCTGTGGATGCTCCCAAAGACTCATCTCCTCCTCCCTGCACATGCAATTCTTTCCAGTTGGCTAGAATAGGGATTTACAGCTGCCACTCCAACACGCTCTCCACGCTCTCCATACGGAACTCTGCCTGATGCATGAGCTTATCAGCACCATCCGGACGGATGTGCTTCCTGGGTACCACAGATATCTGTCTACACTGCTCTCATTCTGCTGTCTTCATGGAGAGTAACACTTATGTGAGGCATGTGGTGTTCTAACAGATGAAGAGACAGAGGCTGAATGAGCCAGACTTAAATGAGCCAGGCCTGGTGTCACAGATTATAATCCCAAGGTTTGAGGATGCCGAGGCACAGTAGTGAAAATTGCAGTCTCCCTGGGCAGCTCAGAGAGACCTTGTCTCAAAACAGAAAGTGAGGCAAGTGCAATTGATGATAGATAGATAGATAGATAGATAGATAGATAGATAGATAGAGTCAGATACATAGATGATAGCAAGATGGATAGATAGATAGACAGACAGATAGACAGACAGAAGAGAGACAGATGATATAGAGATAAGTGGATCTACATTTCGATTCACCACTGTGGGTCTCGCAGAGGAACTAAGCTATGTTCCTTTCTTATCACTGGGGTGCCAGGCTCATGAGACACTGACAGATCACTCAGGGGAAGCAAAACACAACCTAAGCTAAGGGCCCCAGCCCATGTTTCTCTGAATGAGAAATGGCAGGGGCTGGGACTGAGGCTGTGGTTCTCAGACTCCTGCGCACCCAGAAGGAACCACAAGGAGTTGGAAAGGGCCCCCCCTCGGGCCTGAGATGAGTCTGGGGTGGAAGGGTGGGGAATCCGGCTTAGCTCAGGATGAGTACCAGGAGTGTGGAGGGGCCTTCTGCAGGAGACTTAGGCGCAGCTCTGTATGACCAAGACTTCCCCCACAGCAGTCCTTGATGAAGGAGACAGCCCTTGCTTGTCCAAACTGTTTATTTATGGAGGAAAAGGATGCATGTGATTTACTTGGGGTGAACCAGAGTTAAATACCTTTTGTAGGAAGGGATGCCTGGGAAAGGAAGCTTATTGGTTAAAACTCCGGAGTCTATATTGATACCTCATTATCATGGAGAACTCTGGGTTTCTGTGCTATGTAACCAGCTGTTATGGTCTTCTTAGTGGGGCACCATGGTCACGTGCTCCAGGACACAAACATGGTCGGGAGTAGATTTAAATGCTTTTCATTCTCTATTATCAGAATTGCTGGGGCTCCTTGATCTGCTTGACCTTACCGATTTTTCTGTCTGGTGGCAGGGTCCACTGCCCCACATAGAAAGACAGACAGACAGACAGACAAATAGATAGACAGACAGACAGATGGGTGGATGATAGATTAGATAGATGATAGATAGGTACATATAGAGACAAATATACAGATGATAAAGATAGAAATAGATAATAGATACAGAAACAGAAGATAGAGATAGATACATAGATGATGGATAGATGGATGGATGGGTTGGTGGATAGATAGATAGATAGACAGATAGACAGATAGACAGACAAGGGTATCCCTCCCCAGGCCACTCACTAAATGGCAGAGTAGATAGTCAGGCACAGAAGTGTTCAATGGCAGAGTCCCCGAGCCTCATGTGTCACTAATGACCCCAGGGCTGCTTTCCCTCATTGAGGCTCCAGGTCAGCTGTCACCCATCAGCTGGACTCTCAGCCTTTCCCTGGATGTCTCTTGAGGCTTGGGTTCAGGACCAGCCAGGCCAAGCAGGTTCTAGGAACTGTATGCTCTAGGATGCCCACCCCCAGCATGAGTGCCCTGTAGGTCAGCTTGTCCCTTGTCCCGATGTCCCAGATAAAAAACCTCAACCCAACTGGTCATTACCACCTGGCACAGGGACTTTGTGGTTTCCGGATGGCTTGTATTGACTCGTGAAGTCTTCATAGGACATGAGACTGGGCTAAATTTAAGCCCTGTCACAGACAATTTAACGGTTTTCAACTGGGGGGAGGTAATTGAATGCTAAACCATAATTACCAATACTACTGATCCCTTAATTCCCCAAACAATGTGTGGAGGTGTACAGAACCCAGACCAGTCCAGTTTGAGTTCTATCTCATAATAAAATGCAGCGTTGAGGCAGATTGCTTCCAAGGCTCACAATATTTTAAGGCAGGAAAGGCTGGTTTTGTTTTTTAATTTGGCTTTTATTTTCAAACATTTGCTTGAAATTTGAGGTCATATCCCCTGAGAGGGAAAAGATCTGGGTCTTTGGCCTGGGGGCTTCTGTGAGATCCCAGGGTTGCTTCCCTTGACCATGGCAAGAGGCAGAAGACAGGCTAACTGTGCCAGGGGCGGGGGGAGGGAGGGGCTCTGAAGATGTCAGTGTCTGGAAAACCTCTGTTCACATACCATTGAGTCATAGAGCACTTTGGAGTCTATAGTGCCTAAAATTTAAAGTGAGAATGTAGGATCTTGGACAATTAGTGACTTTTTATGACTCTATTTGTTAGTCTGTAAAATCGGTATGTCTTTGGACAGAGTCTCACATAGCACAAACTGGCTTCCAACTCTCTAGGTAGTCAATGATGATCTTGAACTGATTCTCCTGCCTCTGCATCCCAACAGCTAGGATTACAGGTCTATGCGGGGCTAGGGATGGAGCCCAGGTCTTTGTGTATGCTAGGCAAGTACTTTAGCAACAAAGCCCCATCCTTGGTGTTTGGCTTTGGGGGGTTGGTTTTAATTGGGGGTGTGGCTACTGTTATCACAGCTTCATTCATCTGTCCATGAAGCAAGTCTACACAGAGCACGTCAGGTGTCCTTTGCCCAAAGTACCTCGGATCCAGAAACATTTTTTAATTATTGCTTTTCTGATTTATAGGGGTTTTTTTTGCATAACATTTTACTGACCACCTTCTCTAATCTAAAAGTCCAAACTCCGAAGTGCTTTGAAACCGGAAGCTTTTTGAGTGTCACCTGGTGCCCTCCAAAATTTTTTGTTTGCTTATTTGGTCTCTTTTGGGTTGGTGTTTATTTGCTTTGTTTTGAGACAAGGTCTCTGTAGTCCAGACTGACCGGAAACTCAGTCTCTAGCTGAGGATGGAATGTCACATCCCATTCCAAAAGGTCTTTTGATTTCAGAGCACTGTTGATTTCAGATATTTGGATGAGGGATGCTTGTGGCAGGCACAGTTTTAAGTGCTGAAGACAGAAGAGTCCAGCAGAGGGCACCACGCCTCCGGAGGAGGGTACTTCTGTGGGAGCAACGACTTGACTGACTCCCAGGAGGTCACCAGGTGCACCAGGGTGAGTTCTTGGCGGAGGTGGCACCAAGCAAGACTGTATACAGAAAGACTCTGAGGCCAGAGGCTTTGCCCAAGGGCACACATAGCAGTCTGCAGCAATGACATCGGGGAGCCACTCACAGGTGGTCAGGGGGGTGATTGTAAAGGAGAAGGCATGAGAATCTGCCTACAGGATCCTTTAGACTGTAGGGGTTCTTGTAATCACTCAGACGTGGTGGCAGCCTAGAGAGAAAGGTCTACACAAGAGGCCTAGCTAGCTTCAGCTCCTGCCCCAGATCTCCCTCCCAGGCCGCCTGTGTCAACTGGGAATGGGAAGATTGAGGTCACAGGGTCATTATCACAGCCTGTGTCAGATCAGGCATTTCAAGGCCACAACATACGCTGGGCATCCGGCTAGTGCTGAGTCAGCTTGGCCTCCAGTACAGAGGCCATGAGAAGAGCAATTTGCCTGGAGGCCACATAGCAGAGCCCACAACTTTTGATCTCTACCCTTGAGGGCTAAGACCTGGTTCTTCAGTGGCTAAGTGGTGGTCTTTGCCTGACAGCTGCTGACAAGCAGCAGGTAGAGAAGTCTAGAGGCGGGGGATGAAAGTCAAGCTAGGAAGCGTCTCAACTTGCCAGGTACTCGAGTTAGTTCTCCAGCCCCAGATTCAGGCATCTGTGGCTGGGCACGCTGGTGGCTCCCCCTACATGCTGTAGAGTGGCTTTGAGGTCGGGGAGGTTAGAGGGATGAGGCGCTGCTCCAGGGATACCCCCTTTGTGTTAAAATGAGCTCTGACATTCACAGACAGGCCCTCTCTCCCATTTTGACAAATCCCACTTCCCAGCTGGTATCTGAGGGATCTCCAAGATTAAAAACCTGGTCACCCACTGCTTACAGGGCAAATGGTCACTATTACAAGGGGCTCTAGGGGCCTGGGAACCCAGCAAGGGACGAACAGGTGCCTGCTGACACCCTTTTACCCAGGGTGGGCCCATTCAGTTCCCACTTAGAAATGGGAATGTAGGGGGTGGGGGGACTTGCTGAGCTCCCTGCAAGTCCATAGTAATTAACACTCTTGGCTGGCAGCTGCCCAGGCCACCCCAGTGATGGGAACCTGGTCTCAGGGGAGCAGGGCTTGTCAGGCAGCTCAGGACCAAGTCCAGGAGGAGGGGCAGAGGGTGGAGGACATAGAAGCCGGGGAAGTTGGGGGATACTACCTAAAGTCTGGGCAGCCTTGCAGGGGCCAGAGGACCCTGTTGTGCCCTCTGCGGCTTGTTGGGTGTCACTTTAGACACCCTCATTCCCTAACCCCTAGCTCCTATTAGGGCAGACGCTGCTGCTGCATGGATCGAGTGTGGCTCCCAGCCTCACAGGCCACAGCTTTTTTTTTTTTTAATCAGACAGCTCCAAGAGTCATGCTACTGGTGTTAGTTTAACCAAGAGGTTTCAAATAAAAGTAAGCAGTAGCTCCTCATTTAAAGGACTCTGTCTCATAGCAGACTGACTAAGGTTGCTCTGTCCTGCACTCTGAAGAAGCCACCTTTGCTTCCCCATCTACAACCTTAAAACAAGTTTAGCCAGAGGGTTTGCTTCAGGGATGGAAGGCCTTAGGTCTCTGGGGAGCCTCCCTGAGCAGTGACACCCTTGCTGGCTGCCTCTCTCGCCTCCACAGCCCTGTATCTGTCTGCCCTCCCTCCTCTCTGCTGTGGTGAGCGTGGAGAGTGTTAGTGTCGCCACAGACCACAGTCAACACAAACTGCCCTGCGGTGAGAAACAAGCACATTTTAAAAGGATGAAATCGGGGGTGAGAACTCATCCCAAGATGTTTAGTAAACAAAGCCCTGGTCCTTGAGTAAGGGGATAGGATGCAGAAAACCCTGCATCATGCATGGTGATACAGGGGCTCTGTTTTCTGGCAGGGACTCTAAGGGTCTCACCCACCAGTTGGGATTTTTGTTTTGTTTTGTTTTTCGAGACAGGATTTCTCTGTGTAGTCCTGGCTGTCCTGGAACTCACTCTGTAGACCAGGCTGGCCTCGAACTCAGAAATCTGCCTGACTCTGCCTCCCGAGTGCTGGGATTAAAGGCGTGCGCCACCACTGCCCATCAGGTTTGTTTTTTTGTTTTTTTGTTTTCTTAAAGTTGTCTGTGTATGTGTGTATGGTGTGTATTCGTATGGAGTGTGTGCTTATTGTGTGTGCATGCGCGCACATGCGCATACATGTATAATTGCCCTCTCTCCTCCCCCTGGTAGAGACAGGGTCTATTTGTTGTCTATGCTGCATGGCTAGCTGACCAGTCAGCTTCCAGGGAGTCTTTTATCTCTGCCTCCATCTTGCCACGAAACCACTGAGATTGTAGACACATGATACTGAGTCTGGCTTTATATTGTTCTGGGGGATTCGAACTCCCGTCCTTAGGCTTTGTCCACCGAGCCATCTCTGGAGCTGTAGTTTGGATTACACTTATTTAGAAGTTACAATTGTACTGGAAAGTTGCAGGAAAATAAGCACCAGCAATCCTGTCCCTTAGATACTTGCTAACTTCCTGCCCCAGGGCCTTAGCTTCTCCCCATATGCAGAGGTGCACAGCTGACCACACCTATCATTCCCAGAACCTCTTCACTTGTAAGTTGCAAGAGTCACAACTTTCCTCATCCCACCAAGCCACCCAAGGCTGTCTGCTCCGGGTATTTTAAGGTCAATGCCATTTGACAATACAAACCCTTTGTAACTGACTGGCTAATGCTATGGTTCATAGTCACGTCTTTTTCAGTGCAGCTTGGCCAGCCTAGTAGCCAGGGCTCCAGGTAATTGTCACCCCCAGCGCCTGTAATAGGACCCTGCACTTAGCTAAAACCCCATGCTCAGGCAGGGGCAGTGAAACACAGTGGTCAGGTTCCAAAGAAAGGTCAAGCGTGAGACCCCAAGACCCCTAGTGGCTACTTCTGGGGAGCTCCTGGGAGTGGGAGTACAGGTGGGCAGGGTGACATGAGGCTTTTGAGCTTGAGATCTCAAGGGATCGAGAGAAGCAATCCCCCATATTTTGCTAGAGTTCAAGATGTATACATGGGTGCGGGAGAGTTTCAGGTCCGGAGCTGGAAGGAAAGGGAAATCCTTGTTACAGTGTGATGACTGGATAGTCCGCAAGTGCACTCGGCAACGGGTTATCACACTGTATGATGAATCAAGAACTCTTCTCTTTTAGGTGAGGGGAATGCAGTTGGGGTACGGCCCATCCCCGTGGCGTTTACTCATATTCTTCGGGGAGGTTCTTGTACCCTCTCCTCTCCTCTCCTTCAATGTGGAATTCACTTGGGCTATCTGAACTAAACGTGGCCGTGAGAGACATTGCAGTCTACTTAGGATATTAGCTGTATGTGGTGGTGTCGCTAATCCGTCCTCCTCAGCCTTGGCTTTGAGATTCCCACCAGTTCCCTTGAGAAGCCAGGGGCCAGCTGGTCCAAAGAGGATGCTAGAATCCAAACCCAGACCCAGCCTGGAGCTGCCTTTCCCTGACCAACCCACGGACTTGTAACGGTGAAAAGCCAATGAGTGCTCGGTGTTTGGGGCCTTTGAGCATCCGGGGTGGTTGGTACACAGCATTGTTTTAGTCTCAGCTGACCAAGTGGGGCAGACAGAGAGTATTAACTAGCCCACCGATCAGAAGTGCAAACTGTTGACAGGTGATAGCCCGGGAAAGCCTGGGAACGGCAGAGATTCCGAAGAGTGTGGCTGCAGATAGAACAGCCTGCTAAGGCTGAGCCCCTCCCCGGAAGCACAGGTCCGGAAGCCAGGAACGGAGTCTGATTTTATCCCGGTTACTCTCAGCAGGGCATTTCTGGCCAGGGAGACAGCCAGTGCAAAGATCCTGAGGAAGCTTGTGTGTGGCCAGAGCAGAAGCCAGCAGGGGCCGGGGTAAAGGTAATGGGCACATCAACTGATCCCGTGGGAAGGACTTGGGCCAGCATTAGCCACATTCGGGCTCATGGACTAGGGCCTTTCTTTCCATTCTCATTCATTTCCTGCTCCCCCCCACCCCCGGTCTCTGGGAACTGTCTGGACTTCCCACCACCTCTCTGACACCCCAACTCTGCCTCTACTCATCTTACCTGCTCGGAGCCTCCCTGATCATCAGCTCTGTTCTCCCAGCCCTTCCTCAGGTCCCCTCGCTGGGCTCAGAGCCCTGACAGTTTGTCTTTGGCTGCTTCTGAAGGGCCTCTGCTGCAGGTATCAGTGCAGGTACAGCTACCTCTCCCCAACTCCTAAAGACCCTCACTCCCGCCAACCGGGACCCCGCCTCCACCCTGTTCTTACGCCTTTGCTTCATTCTATGTCTCTGCTAAAGTGGAACCTTTCAATCTAGAGCTCTTTATTTCAGGACTTGATGGTACACATCTGTAACCTCCCCATACTTGGGAGGCAGATGCAGGAGGATCATGATTTCAAGGCTAGCTTAGGCTATGTAGCAAGACCCTGTTTCAAACAATAAAATAATGAGGGCTGGTTATGATGGCGCATGCCTTTAATATCAACCCCCCGGGGGAGAGAGAGAGAGAGAGAAGAGTCAGATCTCTGTGAGTTCCAGGCCAGCTAGAGCCACATAGTGAGACCCTGACTCAAATAATAAATAAAAATAAATAAGGCAGGCTATGTACAAAGAAAGCCCTGTCCAGGGTGCTAAGAGACACAGGGACAGTCCCTGAAGTCTCCTGGGTAGCCCCTTTACCCTCTCTTTGTCTGACTGCCTGCTCCACTCTCAAGGCCTGGCCCACTTAGGACTCGGTGACTTGAATATCTTGCTTTGTGCTTCTGTTCTATTTTGTTTTTGAGATAGGGTCTTATGTAGCCCAGGCTGGCCTTGGGGCTTCAAACCCTTTAAGTAGCAGAGGATGACCCAGACCTCTGGTCTCACTTGCTGAGTACTGGGATTGCAGGTGTGAGAGCCTCACACACATACCTCATGCTCTTCAGTCAAGACTCCGACCAGCTGAGCCTTATCTCCAGCCAAAGGGGATTTCTTTTGAATGATAAAAGTGTCTAAAATAAAAAATAATAATTAGGTATTCAAAATTCCCCTTTTATTGGAAAAAAGCAATTCCCGCTGCTCATGGAAAATGCAAAGAACCAAGCACTGAAGAAAATGGCACAGAGTAAGACAGAGAGGCTTCTGTGCTTTGTCTGCTGAAGTGGCCTCAGTCCCCAGCAGGAACTGTTAGCATAAGGACACGAGAGCCCAGAGAGCTTCTGGGATTTGTTGTTGTTTGTCCGTGTGTGCGTGTGCGTGTGCATGTGTGTGACTGCGGTGGAGGTCAGAAATCAATATTACAGAGTCAATTTTCTCCTTCCACTATGGTTCCATGGAGTGGGCTCAGGTTATCTCAGGCTTCCACAGAAAGTGCCTTTATGAACTGAGTTATTCCTCCAGTTGAGAGGTTTTTGTTGTTGCTGTTGTTGTTGTGTTTGTTTGTTTGCTTGTTTGTTTGTTTGTTTGTTTGAGACAGGGTTAGCCTTGGCTGTCCTGAAATTCACTCTGTAGACCAGGCTGGCCTCAAACTCAAAAATCCACCTCTCAAGGGCTGGGATTAAAAGTGTGCACCGAGAAGAGAGATCTTAGAGGATGATGAGGCGGGGGACAGACCCAGAGTTGTGAGGTCTAAGAGAACCAGTCAAAATGTCGAGCTGAACCTTGGGAAAGGGGCCAGGAACCCCAGCCCTTTCCCAGCTGTCTGTGTGACTTTGCATAAGCCTCTTGGCATTCCTGGTGTGCACCATTTTCTTGAGTGAAGGGGCATTGCACATTTGCCCCTCAAGAAACTATGGGAGATCTTCAGATGCTATAGCATTTGTACCTAGCAGCATGTAGCATAGTTTGTGAGTAACCTGCTGCTGTCCCTGGGACATACCTCATCTGCATCCTGGATCCCAGCCTAGAGCAGAGTATCTAGAAAAGAAAGACCATGGTATTTCTACTTTCACCTTGGATGCCACAGTGCCCAGCACTGAGCAGGATGGGAAGACAAACACATTTATTATGTACCTGCTGCACGGTAGACATGACTGGGGCCTCATACACGTGGCTAGAGACACTTAAGACTTACATCCACCCTCTGTATAGACAGGGAAAATCAAGGCTGGCCGTGGTGACTTGACCCTCCAAGGAACCAAGATGTGGCAGTAGCCTCCACGACCAAGAACTGATCCATGGTGAGTCTTGACCTTAACTGAGCTTAACTGATGCATCATGGGATCCTGGAAGCAGCAGGAGGCAGCCACTGATGTTCCCCAGACCCCAGACCCAGCTTGGCTTCCTGCTCCTGGAGCCTCATTCTCCCCCAGGCCACAGGATGCCACTCCTGGGCACAGCGCTGGCCCAGTTTCTTACCAGGCCTCTCTAGGATGGCAACAGCCCAATGTTCTATAAATAATCTCTCCTGGGCCCCAGACGGTCAGTTGGCAAACATTGTAATTTGCTGAAAAGTTTGGAATGTATCTAAAAATGAAGACAACAAATGAGACCAGGCTTGGAAAGGGGGTGGGGGGAGGGTACAAGTGGCAGATCCATTTCAGAGGACAGCTGAGGCTCCCTGTTTGGGCCAGTGTCCCCATGAGGGCACCCGTGCCAAGACACCTTGATGAATGTGAACATGGGAAGTAAATATTACCCTTCCCTCACAGCGGTGGCCTCCCATGCTGGCCTTCTCTCCGATGCTCTTGGCCATAGCTGATAGAAATACACAGGGATCCTGGGAGCCAGAGAACGTTCCAAATAATGTCATTTAATTCCATTTATTTGCAAATGGGGAAGAGATTTCTCAAAACCCTAATAGCATCTAGAAACAAAGCAGAGTGCTGAGTCTCCCCCATCCTAGTTTGGAGTGAGGTGCAAGAGCCCTGAGGTTCTTTGTGGTAGTAGCTCCCTGTGGGGTAGCTGATCTTATGCTCTCCAGTCCTCCTGAGGGCTGACACGGGGCTAGCTGCTCTCCTGATGTTCTAGCTTGACCCCATCTGGCTGCCTAGAGGCAAAGACCATGGCTAAGGGTAGACATTTATCCTCACCTCCAGAGCCAGTGAAAGGCTCTCATTAGGACCTCTGAGGCCAGGCCAACAGCAGGTTCTTTCTGCCCTCGGGGAGAGCTCACTGTGGTAAAAGCCATTTGTTCTTGTCTTCTTGAATTTTGGTTTTTCCCTATAGGGAAACAAAGACAAAACAGAACAGGAGCAGGAGCAGGACTGGGAAATCATTTCGTCCATTAAATGCTTGCCTTGACGGCATGAGGCCTCCCGTTCTGCCCTAGCACCCAAGGAAAGATCTGGAAATGGAAGCTTGCACTTAAATTCTCAGCCCTAGGGAGGGGGAGACAGGAGGATTCCTGGGGTTCACTGGTCAGTCAGCTGAGCCTGATTGGTGATCTCAGGTCCCAGTGAACACTCCCATCTCAAAACCAAGGCAGAGGCTGAGGAGATGGGTCGGGGCACAGAGGTGTTGAACTGGCCTGACAACCTGAGTGTGGATCCCTAGGACCCAGGTAGGGGCTGGATTCAGAGGCCACCCCAGAAGGGAGATGAGGAATGGAGATATCTCAGGGTCACTACCTGGTGTGTGCAGCAGTAAAGAAGAGAGACTCTGTTCCAAATGAGATGGTTGACAAGAATGGACATCCGAAGTCCTCTGACCTCACACTTACATTATGGCACATGCATGCTCCCCCCCTCCCCCACACAAACACATGCACACACAGCAAACAAACAAAAGATTAACGGCTTCTGAGGAACAACACCTGTGGTTGACAAATGCTCGCTCTCACATACAAACATTTGTGCATACGCCATGCTTGCGCGGGAACACACAAACACACACACACACTGTGGTAGGTTGAGGGTCAGGAAACAGGAAATGAGGCCCTCACCCAGCACTCTCTCCCTGTGTGACTTGGGCAAGCCACTTGCCCTCACCCAGCCTCTGCTTGCCCTTGCGTAAAACTAAATAGTGACACAAACTTGTACCAAACATCCGTGTTACAGACACGTGTCTCTTTTTAACAGCTGCACAAGCAAGACACTCTTATCCCATTTTAGATGAAGACATTGAGGCAGAGAGGATAGGGAGCTTTTTTTGTTTTGTTTTGTTTTGTTTAATTTGAGACTCACAGCGCCCAACTTTCTGAAGTCTCTTTTGGCGCTGATAATTCAACAATTCCAGACACAGTAGTAACTAGTACTAGTTTCGTTGGTAGCTCCCAGCTTTGGGCTGCTGAAAGGCTTGATGGCAGAGAGCAACAAAGAGTGAGGAATAATCACATCGATGTGGAGTCCACGAATAACAAGGAGCCAGGATGCAAAATACTGGCCCTCTAGAACAAGCCACTAATATAGAAGGCACAAGCCCTCCTCAGGGTTCCTTTGTGAGAACTATGGCCGACGATCGCCACCTGGCAGCCATTTGTGGAACTACACAGTGGAACTTAGACCCTAATTCTAAGGATGGAGAAATTTTGACTAGTTAGCCTTGGATACTGTCTACCTTGTGTGTTAGGTATTAGCACATGCAGGTGCCAGGCCTGACCCCAACATAGAGCATTAGAACTTTAAAGACATAGGAGTCTGTGTTTTTAGGCCCAAACAATTCTACCACAGCCGGAGACCCCCAAGGATAGAACAGAGGGACACTGCAATTTTGCGCAGAGCTTCCTAGTACCAACCATCTAAACTACTAGGCCTTTCCAGACAGATGACAGAACACATTCTCCAGGGATTATTTATCAAAGAAGAAATCTGGGTTCCAGCAAGATGGTTCTTATTGATGACATGCATTCGATACCCAGGACCCTCATAGAAGGAGAGATATGGTGCCCACCAAGATGCACGCGCACATGGTGAGAATTATTTGGTCTGAGGAGGTGAGGCCTGCATTAAGGAGTGCCAAGGACTCCATTTTCAGGTGTCCAACCCAGCGAGCAGCTTCAGAGCCGATGTGTGAAGCCACTGCACGTGTGAATCATTTCTACATGACACGGACTGGAAAAGCCCCTTTGGTAGCCTTGAGCACCCAATGATACCAAAGCCCACTTGGAAGAGGGGGCAGTGAGGCAGGAAAGTGGGCTCAGGTCCAGGTAGACACAGGTTACATCTCAGAGCCTCCAACTGTGTGGCTTTGGGAAGGTCACACAAATTCTCTGGACTTTAGTTCCCACCTCTGTAAAGTGGGATTCACACACAGCTTCCATTCATTCTCCTAATCCTGTCATTTCACCCTGATTCATCCTTTCTCCTGGTCCATGCTGGTATCTGGTGGGTCTGGTTGTCATGCAATGGCCGCCTCCTGGCCTCTCTTTAGCTTCATAATCTCTGAGAGTCTTTCAGAGAGTAGCAACCACGGCACCAGTACTGAGTTGTCGAGTGGCTTCCCCATTCTTGACCTTACCCACTCTTCCACGTCTTCCAGAGATATCTATGAGCTCTGTGAATGAGTGAGTCTGAACGAGGCTCGGGCTCCAGTTCCAAGCAATCAGACGGGAACGTCTGTGTCTGCGGGTGACCACCTCCCAGCTCATAGGGAGTGGTACTATTAGGAGGTATGGTCTTGTTGGGGTAGGTGTGGCCTAGTTAGAGGGCATGTGTCACTGTAGGGGCAGCTTTGAGGTCTCTCTCCTATGCTCAAGCTCCAACCAGTGTGGAACTCAGCCCCCCCTTTCTGCTGCCTTCGGATCAACATGTAGAACTCTCAGCTCCTCCGGCACCATGTCTGCCTGCACGCTGCTATGCTTCCCATCATGATAATGGACTGAACCTCTGAAATTGTAAGCCAGCTTCAATTAAATGTGTTCCTTTATAAGAGTTGCCTTGGTCGTGGTGTCTCTTCACAGCAATGAAACCCTGACTAAGACAGCAAGCTACTGTGGCTTCCATCGCTTGTGTCCAAGTGTCTGCCTGAATCTGGTGTCAGAGCCCACCTTAGCTTGCAATAGCCCTCCTGTGACCTCTCCCACATTCCCTACCTGTGTTCCTTCATAACACCCCAGACCCTATCTCAGATCTCACTCCCTAACCTTGCTTCCTCCTCTTCCGGGAAGCCTCTCTGGGCTCCTGCAGGTAGCCTCTGTCTCCCTTCCCGCCTCTATTCTTCACTCACCCCTTTCTGTGTGGGGGTGGAGTGGAAGTCAGTGCTGCTGTCTCTCCATGGAGCCCCATTGTGAGCAGAATGAGGGTGGCCAACTAGCCTCCTGCCTCCTGCCTCCTGCCTCCTGCCTCCTGCCTCCTGCCTC
>JADRCH010000249.1:284637-327298 GCA_019843965.1 Rhynchomys soricoides | reverse complement strand
GCCTCCTGCCTCCTGCCTCCTGCCTCCTGCCTCCTGCCTCCTGCCTCCTGCCTCCCTTGGTGCTGAACAAGAAGACAGAAATCATCATTGTGGTCAGAGGTGGCTCAGAGAATAAAGGTGCCTGATGTCACAGATGGCAGGAACAAAGAACCAAGACCTTCACATGCGTGTGTAGCACTCATGTGTCCATACACTCCCATGCTCTTGCATATGTGTCCACAGAATAAATAATCAAAATTAAATTAGTTTTTAATTTTGAGAACGAGATCACTCTGGCTACTGTGACCTCCAGGCACACTCTTCACTACAAAGTAACCGTGTCAGCTCCAGGATCTCCCCTATGGCCATCCGGTCTCCCAGGACAAATAGTCCATCCTTAGTCTGGCCCCACTTTGCCCCTTTGCATGCTCCATGTCAGGCAGCCAGGGGTGCGGTGGGTGCTGCTTCTACTGTGCCCAGATGCTGTAAATCGCAGACCAGGCATCATTCAGAAGCCTGGGATTTTCTTTGGCTGCTGGTGAGCTGTGGTGATATTAGAAGTCCCCTTCAGCCTGCTGTGGTGGCTCACACTTAATCCCAGCACCCAAAAACTAGAGAGAGGTGGATCTCTGAGTTCGAGACCAGCCTGGTCTACAAAGCAAATTCCAGGACAGCCAGCACTACACAGACAGAACTCTGTCTTGAAAAAAAAACAAAACCAAAAAGGAGGAGGAGGAAGAAGAGGAAGAAGAGGAAGAGGAGGAGGAGGAGGAGGAAGAGGAGGAGGAGAGTCCTCTCTCTGCTCTATTTGAGTTCTGTGTCTCTAAGCAAATGGCCACAAGAACTATTGCCTGGGAGGAGAAGGATCTGAGCTACTCTGGGATCAGGAGAACCAGCTGGGAGTAGAAGGGACTGGAGCCCTCCATGGGACTCAGATGCAGAGTCTCCAGATGAGCTGCCTGGCTGAAGCTCCCCTCTGAAAGCATGAAACAGATCATCATAACACTGAAAATGGAAGCTAGAGGGAACCTGCTGGAGTCCACACACAATGCTAATAATGCCTTTCATGCCTGAACCTGGCCTTAGAATTCCTGGTGGACCCCCAAGAACCTAAGGTTGCATCTAGACCAGCTGACTCAGACCTTCCAGCAGGGGGACCCAGGGGACAGTATTTTGAAGGTCCCTCAGTGAGTGTAGTATGCAACCAAGGGGGAAAACAGAGACCACGGGCTGAAGTAGCATTTTGCAAGCTAGCCAGTGGAACCCTTTGGGTCACCACATGGCTTGGTTTCCAGAATATCTGTAGAGGGGGCGTGGCAGTGCCCTGAGAGGTGGAGTCGAAGCCGTGCCCCAGTCTTCTTGCCCACCGGCACATTTGCTTCTATTTACTGTGGAGTTTCTTGTGTTGTTTTGGGTTGTGTTTTGTGATTTTGGAAACAGACTCTCACATAGTCAGGCTGGCTGGAACTTGCTATCTAGCTGGAGATGGCCTTGAACTCCTGATCCTTTTCCTTCTACTTCCCAAGCACTGGGACTAAAGGCCTGCAACACCATGTTCTGCTTTCCTTCTGGGGAGCAATCCTCCTGCATCCACAGTACCGGCATGCTTTGCTTTGGTTTGAGTCTAGCCCTCTGTACCCTTGAACGGCTCAACAGCCTATTTTCCTTCTTTGTGAAAGAAAGAACATGTTTCCTTCATGTTCTAGTCTGTCATCCCTGTTCCCTCTGCCCAAGCATCACACACACGGGTTGAGATCTTCATCCTTGTTCTTTGCTGCATCCCAAGCACCAAGTGACATGCACTAGTCATAAACTTTGTTGAATGAATGAATGAATGAATGAATGTATCTGGTACCCTGGTCAGACACTAATCAACATGGCTGGTTGATTGCCACCATATCTGCTCTGCCGTCTTCTACCTAAGCTGCTCACCAGTTGAGTTGCTTGCAGATCTAGTCAGGTCCCCCAGTGTAGAGTTGAAACACCCTTCTCTCTCTTGGGCCACCTCGTCCCAGCAGCTCCCTTAGATGTGCAGTGCTGGAACACTGGCAAGGAAGACATGGTAATGTCTCATGATTTCGTTTGGAATTCTTTTCAGATGAAATGTCAGAAATATTAGTGAGGCAAAGTCGTAAATCTGATCCTAATACAGCATAGAGCTTATTAATGAAGAATAAATCACAGTGGGAAGCCTCTGAGGAGTGCTCTCAGGGCCCAGGGGAAGATGGCATATTTATGAGGCCTCTCGCTTTCTCAGATAGATGGCCAAGGCAGGATCTGTCAGGGCAGTAGCCTTAACATCAGCCAATTATAATTTTTTCTAGTAAAAATTAATCTGTTCTATAGAAATTTCCTAAGCATTTATTGGATTAGGAACTCATCCAAAATATAGAAGATTAAATACACACTCCACATACACAGGGATCCCACACCACTTGGCTAAGATAGGATTAAAACTTCTCCACTACCCCGAGATGCCCTCCCACAAAGACTCAGAAGGAAGGAACCAGAGGAGCCAGCCTAATCGCACAGCTAGGGAAGCCAAGGCTCAGAGATGGGGTGGGCCCTACTCAAGGCCATGAATGGCTAAAGTTGACATAAGACAAGAACTCCCAAAAGATGTCCACAACCTAAGCAACTAATCATCTTAAGGTGAGTCTGTTACCTTAGGTGGCAAAAGAGGCCTTGGTGTGAGTCAATGAAGCCTACGAAGCCAGGCATGATACAACACATTCTGTAATCCCAGCACTCAAGAAGCTGAGGCAGGAGATCTTTGAGTTCTGAGCCAGTTTGGGCTTATAGTAAGGCTTTGTTTCAAAACTATGGCTATTAGGAGAGATTACTCAAGATAATCAAAGAGATCATAGAGAGGACAGGGGAGTCAAAGGGAAGACAGTTAAGAGACCATCAGCAATGAGCGTGGTGTGGGGCCCCAAGCCAAGAAGGGAGGTTGGAGGAGGCAGGAGACGGGCTCTCTCCCCAGAAGTCAGGAAAGCAGCCTATCACTCACTGCCCTGCCTGTAGATCCAGCCTCCTCTAGACTTGTGAGATCTGTTGCTTTTAAAATGTGTGGTCATCTGTTACTGCAAAAGTCAGAAATTAATAGAGTGCTTGGGAGGTAAACTGAGTCATAGAAAACCACAACTGGCAGATCTGGCTTGTGTGTGCATAGGGCTAAAGAAGGACCCTTCTCCTTAGGGTTAGCCCAGGCTATTCAGACCAGAGCATGGAAGCCCATGGTCCCCCATCTGCCTACCATTTTCTCTCATCTCCTCTTGATGTATAGGGCCTTTTGTGGGTCCCTTGGTCTCTAAGACCCCCAAAACTGTTCTGAAGCCTGACCCGCCTGTCTCAGGGAGAAATCTACCCTGCTCCTCAGGGGTTCTCATTACTCCTTGTCTCTCCCGTCTAAAGAAGCAGGACCCTATGTCCCAGGCATGTCCCTGCCAACATCTCCTTGGGACTTAGGAGGCTGTGACAGGCCACTTTTCCTGGTTCAGGGAGCCATAATACAGATGTCTCTCCTTAATCAAGTCTGCTTCGGACCTGCATTGGCCTGTAGAATCTTTTTTCCTTTGTTGGGCTCTTGGGGATAGTGACAATACTCAGGAAGGCCCAGGGTTGCTAGGGTGGGGCTTCTTGGTGTCTGGCCATTGGGCATGCCTAGGCCATTTGACAGTTCCAAGCACACACTCCTAGACCCACATCACCCATCACCCCGCTCGAGTGTGCCCCCAGAACTTGGAGCCTCACAAGCTCCCTCATGTATCCTACTACAGGAAGGCTGCCCAGGAGCCTGGAATACGTCCTGAAGTCAGGCTGTTCTGGGCTGACTCCCTACTTCTTCCAACCTCTTGGCTGTGGGGATGTTATGCAAACTTTCCAGACCTTGGTCTTTCTCTTTGGTGAACTGGGAGGCTCTAATGTACACATGGAAGAAATCCACGTGGGTTAGTACACGTTATATTACCCATATCGGCATGTGCTATGTGTCTAATCTACATCACCCATGGCTCCACCATCTTAGAGTCCCCCTGGGCCTCATTTTTGACCCACTGTGGGCCCCTGAAAGTGCCAGGGATTTACACCCCCTCACCAGCAGCCTCTATTGATGACTTTTGAGTGTGATCCCTCTGGAGTGTGGACACGCTGGATCCTGAGCTCCTGTCCCCTACATGGGTCACCCGCCTCTCTCTTCCCGCCTCTCACTTCCTCAGACTTCTTCTGGGGTGACAAGAATCCATCTAGCCAACAACAGCCCCTTGTTTCCCTTCTCAGGCCAGATTTTGGGGACCTAGTGCAGTCAGCAGGCGGATACGGATTAGGCAAAGCTACCACCAGACCTTAGGTAGCTCTGCAGCTTGAAGGGGTAGGTACATGACCATGGCTGTCTAAGGGAGCAAGACGGCAGCCCACAAGACAGTGTTACCACAGCTCAAAGAAGCCACATCCCTCGTCCGATGCATAGGTCCCCAATATCTGCTTGCTGTGGGGAGCTATCTATATCACCATCTCCAAGATCCCTCCCTAACCCTAAAATCTCTCAGCTACCACCTGATCTCCCCCAACTCCCTTGGCCTAATTCAAACACAAAGCAGACCACAGACTCCTTGGATACCCCAGGGTGAATCTTGACTGGCCAAGTCAAGTCCCATTTGGCTTGGCTTACCACCACCCTCCACCCCCCAGCCACATGAATTCTAGTCTCTGGGGACACTGAAGTCACCTCCCAGAAAAAAAAAAAAAACAACTCTATGATTTCATCTTCTATTTAATCTTTATTTCTCCTCATACTTTTTAGAACGTCAAATCATTTCTCATTTGTACTAACTAGGAAGCCATAAATCGTCCCTTTATGTCTAAGGAAAATCAATTGTTATTTGACATTTTACCTTAATATTCCTGACTTCCTTCGACTGTAATAAAGCTTCCATCTGCCTTTTATTTTACAGGCAATTAGTAAGTCACCTTTTAAAAATTTCTCCACATTTTCTGTCAGATGGATGCTGGGATGGAAAGGGGAGCCCTGTTTTATGGGACTGAACTCTCAGGATAGAGGGGATTTATCTGTAGCCTTCAAGGTACCAACACTCATTAACAGGTTTTATTGATTTGGAGGCTTTTTAACCCTTAGCAATAATACAGGTGTCACCTGCCTGTGGCAGCTGGGAGGGCAGGGGCTGGGAGAGGTGGAGGAGTCACTCAATTCTGAGCTCTGGGCCCAAGTGAAGAAACAAGAGGGAGTACATCTAATCCTTGGAAACACGATCGCCCGTGGCTTAATCACACTGATGGCTGGACCCCAGACCACGCACACACCCTAACTTTTTCTGGAAAATTTTCTTCTAAAATTTGAAATAGAGGTTTTCTTTTCTCTCAAACTCCTGGGGGGAGATGAAGGACTGAGCCCCACATCCCAGCCCTGCTATCGAATCCAAGAAAGACCTGTTCTTAGGGCCTGAAGACCTGGGCCTGGGATGCCTCTGATGGCTCTAGGATCTTGGGAAGGGCTCTCTAAGGCTCAGTTTACAAGTCTGTGAGATGGGAAAAAGCAGCTGCCACCTTCCAGGGCTCATGGCTGCTTCCAAGAGTCTGTCCAGGGCATTGCCTCTCAGTCACAGTGTCACCACAGACATTCCAATGGTCGCACTATATATAAAAACAATCTGCACAGGAGTGGTCCGAATTATGACCTACCTGGCCTGGCACTGGAGGAGGGCTGAGAAATGCCAGGCATTCCCTTGTAGGGGCTCCTGTCACAGGGCCCTGACAACCACCCACCACCCACCTAGTGGTTATGGGTGGAATTCCAGGCCTGGTGTCTTAGAGGGACAGCTCAGGTTTTTGCTTTCAAATGGCCCAGGAGAGAAACTCAATTCCAAGAATTCCTGACCCCCAATCCCATATTCCTCAAGCTGAAACTGTCCCAACGACTGATTTCTCTATTCCTGTCTTGGGCTCAAATTTCCTCACACACAAAGCAAACAGCTGTTTCCTGATTCTTAGAGACATTTCCCATCCAAGTCATGAAGCCCCCAGGCCAGAAGGTAACCAATGTGTGGTCACTGCAGGTGGCAGGAGAAGGGCCATGCTGGGAGAGTGTAGATGCCCCTGGGGAGGAGGCTGTCGGGTGGTTTTGGCCAGGGAGACCATCCGAGGAAGGCATTTCAGAAAGAGGAGACCAACTTGGAGCTACAGTTTGTAAGACAGAACGTGAGGGCACACACACCCTATGATATTTTCACCTCACCCCAAGCAACCTTGCCAGGGAGACATGGTTGCTTGTGTGTGCACGTGCATGCACGCACATGTGCTTGTAGGTGCTCTTCCCACAAAGGTGGCTGGTCCTTGGCAGTGCCGAGTACTCCTTGCAGGCCAAGGCTGTGGTGAGATGGAGATTTACAATGGCCATGGCCTTCGTGACTTAATGGTCAGCAATTGAGCTATTTCATCTCATCAGGCGGTTTTACCTAGAAATAGCCACTGAGATTCATTCTAGGATGGCTCTCAGTCAAGAGGGGCTGACCTGTATATCTCCTAAATCATGTTAACACTCAGGACAAGCCCATGGCTTGTTCTCTGTGTGGTATCTTTTACCACCGAGTGGCTGCTTTCTTCTTGTAAGAAACTTTCGTGGGCTAGAGGGGCACCAGGATGCAGAGGATTGACGTGAAGACAGCTCTGGTGTGACATGTCTTGGGCCCATCTATCCACCTACACAGAACTGTAAAGTTCCCCCTCCTTCTCCTCCTTCTCCTCCCCCCCCTTTCCTAGCCCCTCATCCAGTGGCTCCCTTCAGTCCTACGGTAGGGGCGTGGGGGAAACCCTTGCTCAGCAGCAGGGATTCAGTCCCTGTATAAGACTCTCCAGAGGTCCCAGAAAGAACTGTCACTAGCCTGTGTATCCTTTGAGTCCTCCTCCAAATACAAGTGTGGGACCTCTTTCTCTCGCCTTCCTGGGCATCCCAGGAAAAATTAGATGTGTGGTAAGAGCAGAATGTTCCATTCTGGAGACCAGCTGACTGACAAAAAGAATATGGCTTTTGGTGACTCTGGTGCTCTGTCTTCCCTGTCCACTCACCTGCCCTTCCTGGGGTAAGTTTCCAGACCTGGTCCCGGAATCAGGAACCCCACACACACCCTGCCCCATTCTCTACCCCAGGTCCCAGCTCACACCGGCCTGGTCATTCTTTCTCTTTCTTCCTGACATATCCTGCTGGTCTGTTACAAGATGAGCTCAACTCAGCAGCAGCAGAAGCCAGACTCCCTCAGGTTTTGGGGGGAAGGGTCACGTGTCTCCTAGTACACACTATTAAACTCACTCACCGCACAGGTAGGGCTTTGAGCTCTCCTAAGGTCATGCTCTTAGTGACAAAGCAGCCCTTCGAGTTTCTCGTAGTTTCTCACGCCCGTGGGTGTGGGTTCGCCGGATCTGAGGTAGCTGGAGTAGCTGGGGTAGCTGGAGTAGTAGAGGGTAGTCGCACCAGAGGCCCAGTGAGGATATCATACTAATCTTGAACAGCAGGGGGTACCAGTGACCCACAGAGGTCCCCAGCAGGAAGAAGCTCAGCATGAACTAAACTGTGGTGCTGAGCTCCTGGCAAGCACAGCTTATTTCTTACAAATTGCTAAAGGCCATGGGCATTCAGGGCAAAATTCTACCCAGGTGTTGGTTCCTTTTGCATCCGGAAACTGGATTTACCCTACATAGTCAGTGCTGTCCTCATCCCCTTGGCTGCTCTTAGGCTAGCTCCTAGAAAAAAGGGGTGACTCTCTCAGCTACAGGGTTCTAGTCCCAGTTCTACGCAGTAATATCGAAGCTTTGGATGCCTTGGTTTCCTCAACTGGGAAACCACAAGAATAGTGGCCCCAGGGTTCATCAAGAGGCAGGGTCTTTCCCAAAAAGCCAAAAACAGACAGACAAACAAACAACAACAAAAACCCTAAGGAGACCATATTGCCCGCCGTAGCCAAAGACAGCCACCCTGCAGACACTGATGATGTCTGGTAGATTCAGAATTCAGAAGTATCTCTGATGGACAGTATGGGAAAGCGCTGAAAGCTACATACCCAGTTTCTTCTATTATAAAAAAAAAATAGATTTATTCATTTTTATTTTATGTGTGAATACTTTGCCTGCATGTATGTCTGTATATATACCACATGTGTGCTTGGTATCCATGATGGTCAGAAGAGGGCATTAGATCCCCTAGAACTGGAGTTAGCTATGGTTTAAGTCACCCTGTGGGTACTGAGGGTTAAATTTGGGTCCTCTGCAAAAAACAAGTGCTCTTAACTGCCCCGCTGACCCTCCCGCCCACACTCAGATTCTTTTGAAAACTGAAATCATCAAACCAAAGTCCGTTACCTGTGATTGGGATTCACGTGCAGCAGAGATGGGGGCCTCGACTGTGAGGCCTCCTTCCCTCCCTCCCTTCCAGATCTCCACAGCTTTCGGTCTTTCTCCCTTGGCTTTCCTCACATTGCTGAAACTCTCCCCCCACTGCCAAAGCCACAATTCAGAGGCAGATGACCAGACAGGAAGCAGTGACCAGCTTCACTGACACCTTAGGACCTCAAGGGACTTCGAAGAAGCTTCGGACTCAGAAGTGGCTGTTACAGTGGTCTCCTTTAGTAGAGGGGAGATATAAGCCTTTGGGTCACCCCAGGTGTCCCCACTTGACCCCCAGATAACCTCCCCACCTCCAAGGTGGCACCAGCTATCTTGCCCACCCCTGGAAAGCAGCAGCAAGATGACTCTTATGACCTTGAACTTCTATGGAGAGTGTTGCTGTTGGCTTCTATATAGTTCCTCAGGTCACTGGCATGGTGATGGCTATGCTCAGTTTGGGGGTTTCCAGGACTTTGGGACTCCCAGGTGACATGGGGCTTGACCAAGCCAGTGAGCAGCAGAGCCAAATCTTGATGCTTCACACAGTGTGTGTCGAGAAAGAAAGGTGGCTCCCACCTGTCACCTCAGCCCTCCAGAGGCTGAGACAGGAGGATTCCCACCAGTTCAAGGCTAGCCTGGGCTACACAGTGAGTTTTAAATTAAAGAAGGAAAAGGAGGGAAGGAAGGATGGAGGGAGGGAAGGAGGGAGGGAAGAAGTGTGTGTGTGTGTGTGTGTGTGTGTGTGTGTGTGTGTGTGAGACAGACAGACAGACAGAGACAGAAAGACAGGGACAAAGAGGAAAAACAGTAAGATGTATTAGAGGCCTGGAGATCCACCAGTCAAGACAGCTTTCCTCAGGGGAGGAGAGGGGAGGTCTCTCTGCCTTCAGATCTTCCCTCCACCCTGGGATTGACTGCTCTGATTCAGTGACCCCTGCAGTGACAACACTGAGTCACCTGGGCTGCTGGCCCAGATTCTCATCTGTGTGCCCTTCTGCTTGGATTTATGAGACCCTAGACCTACAGGGCCCTGTGACAGTGACTCACAGAGACCTATTGAACCCATAACCACTGCTACAAAATTCCCCAAGGAGCTTTTTAAAGATGTAGCCAGTCCTGGGACTCTGCTGAGTGTCTTGCTCCCTCTGTCCAGTTTGCTCCCCTTCCTCGACTGTAGCCCAGCCCACCCAGGGCACTTCTGTCTAATACCTTCCTCTCTCCCACCTCCTCCTCCAAGGCTGGCCTCCCCCAGCCCTCACTGTGGCAGTCCAGGTCCCAATGTAGATGCCATCACCCTTCTTCCCAAAGTCCCTGTGGGACCCCAGAACTAGCATTCTGTCACCTGCCTCTCAGTGGTCCTTTCTATGCTCTCTGCTTTTACACACACACACACACACACACACACACACAACATATACACACATACCCCCACATATACACACAGATATACATACACACATATAAACACACAAACATGCACACATACACACACATACACACAGAGACACACACAGACATACACACAGAGACACATACAGACATACACATATACATACACACACATACTCACACATATGCTGGGCAGTTGTGGTGCACGCCTTTAATCCCAGCATTTGGGAGGCAGAGGCAGATGGATTTCTGAGTTCAAGCCCAGCCTGGTCTACAGAGTGAGTTCCAGGACAGTCAGGGCTATACAGAGAAACCCTGTCTTGAAAAACCAACCAACCAAACAAACAAACATACACACACACACACACACACACACACATATATACATACGCTCACATACACACACACTGCTATTCTACCCCCAGGGACTCCCGGTTCTTGCCTCCCAGTTCCATCACTAGGCCTGTGCAGGTCAGCCTAGAAGAGGACTGGGTCCCCCTAAACAACATCCCTCCTACCCTCGCCTTGTTCTCTTCCTGCAGAGCTGGCTGGGCTCCCAAAGCAGATCCTACTCCACAGAGTATACAGCTAGTACTCCCAGAGTCACACTGGGAGGACCTCAGGTGGCCTCTCCTGCCTCCAGTCCCCTTCCCTCACCTAGTCTCAGAAGCAACTTAATTATCCTCTCTCCGGACTGTGAACTTCAGAGCTACTGATCACCTATTATTCTACAATGCCCACAGTGACACCTCACCAGGTGCCCCCCCCCCATGTATGTACCAGTATTGTCTATATGAAGGCTCAGATCAGAGAAGTTTAGAAACTCAAGGTTACCCAGGCAGGAACTGGCTCAGTGAGGATTTGAACCCAAGTCTGTTAGAAAATAGATGTCCAGTCAGGCAGTGGTGGCGCACGCCTTTAATCCCAGCACTCTCGAGGCAGAGGCAGGTGGATTTCTGAGTTCGAGGCTAGCCTGGTCTACAGAGTTGAGTTCCAGGACAGCCAGGACTACACAGAGAAACCCTGTCTCGAAAAACGAAAAAAAAAAAAGAAAGAAAAAAAAGAAAACAGATGTCCTGGTCATCCATGGCCCAGGTTGTATTTTATAGTTTCCACATGTTTTACAAACAGTAAACATGTTTGCAAAAGTGAGTTGGCCTAAGAGAGGGGAGCCTAAAGGGTTCACCAGGAGAGTTGGCTTAAAATGGAGCACCCCAGCACAGAGCTGAGAAAGAGCCCTCAAAGTCACTCTGTTACAGATGGCTCCTCAGAGAAGCCCTGCCTGCACCCCTGCCCCCACCCCCCAGAAGGTCTGGGGCTTGGGGAGGAAGCTGCTGGGTACCCTGTTCTGGGTTTCTATATTCTCTTACGTTTCTGTTGCTGCAATCAAATACCCTGACTAGTTAGGAAAGGGAGAAAAAGTTTCATTCATCTGACAACTCAAGATCCAACACATGATGGTGAAGTTAAGTCGGTGAGAGATGGAAGCATCTGGTCACACGCCGTCCAGTCAGTGATGAATGGGTCCTAGTGTTTAGTTTTCTGCATTCTGGGATGGCCAGGACCCCCGCCCACAAAATGGTACCCCCAGATATGATGATCCTCCCACGTCGATTTACCTAACTACACACACATTCTCAGGGGCTAACCTTAATCTAGAGAACCTCTCACAGGCGTGCAGGGAGGCCTATCTCCTAGGTGATTCTAGATACTGGCAAGTTACAATTTAACCACTTCATCACCTCAGTGTGCAATGTGCGAGCAAGTATAACAGGTTAGGGGGAAATGATATGCCTCAGACCCCTCCAGAAGCGGCAACTTGGTAATCCTGAGAATGCCGGCTCCCCAGACAGGCACAGAGCAAGTCAGTAAAGGGTGGGTGGCAGGCAGTGTCGAGTTGACTGTGTCTGACCATTGAGTTCAGGGGGTGCCTTTGGACTCGCAGACATAGTTGGGGTAACATTTTCCCCAGGGCTTGTGTGACAAATGGGGGTAAGATCTGAAAAATGGGGGGGGGGAATCAACTGTCAGCATTGCTTTGGCTCCTCTCACCAGCTGATAAGATAGACATGTCTCTTAAAAAGAATGAATAAGCACATTAAAAATAGCCTTCATAACTAGATGGTCAGTGAGCCTGAGTCTGCCTCTGTGACTCCAATCTGGCAGCCTGGCCACACTGACTGACCACATTAGTCACTCTAAGGATGGACAAATGGCTACTTGTCAGGCTCTGTGCTGAGTGGAAGAACCCTACCTGGTCACCCCAAGCTTAGCGCATAATGTGCAACAGTCTGGAAACTGAAGTACAAGGACCCGAGCTTGATCCCCGGAACCCATGGCACAAAGCCAGGCATGGTCTTTCTGTAATCCCAGAGCTGGGGAGGCAGAGACAGGTGTGTCCCTGGGGCTTGCTGGAGAACCAGAGTACCCTAAAATCACTGGACAGCCAGTGTAGCTGGAGCATTGAGCCCCAGGACTAGGTGAAAGAGACCATATCTTAAAAACTACAAAAATATAAAAACAAACAAAAAACAGATCCCCCAAAAAAGCACACTCACAAAAAAACCCCAAAACACCCAAGGCAGATTGCTCTTAAGGAATGACACTCAAAGTGGGGGAGCTCGCACAGGCGCGCGCGCGCACACACACACACACACACATTGCGCGCGCGCAATAAAGCATAGGAGCACAAGCCAACTTGGATTCAGTGGCTGCTCAAGACCATCACCAGGGTAGACAGGAGGACACTTCACTTGACGACCACCTCCTGCTCCTTTGTTACATTGAAGCATTTACAATGCTCAAATCCGTTACCAGGTTTCATCCTCAGACCCTGCCTTGTGCTTTTTCTGTGTTAGAGGCACCTGTCTGCCAGGCACTGTTCCAGGTTCTTTCTTAGGCTGCGCGCGTGTGTAGCTCTGACACTGGAAGGGGACTCCCATCATGGGCTCGTAGGGGTGGGGCGGGAGAGGAAAGCGCTATCTAGCTCTCTGGAGTCTTTCACCTAGGCTTTTCTGGAAGGGCAGGGCTCAGTATTCTGCTGGTCATTCTGTTTTCTACCCTGTACGTGGGAGCAGCTGTGAGGCCATAAGATGAGTAGATACCTATATATATCACCTCTACCAGCCCCTTTCCATAAGACGGAACCATCCTAGAATCAGAATAGTTCCATAGTCTGGAAATGAGCCCCGACTCTGACCTGGGCCCGAGCGAGACCTGTTGCGGTTCTGATTATTACCACCAGGTGGCGCCACCGGACTCACAGCTTCACCGCTTAGCTAAAATGTTCCAGCACACAGGGAAGCCTGGTTCTCCTATTCTCACTGGAATAAGTTATAGCTTCTATAGCGACCCCAGAGCAGGACCTTTTGAGAGCAGGAGATGCTTAGAAGGTATAAGAACTAGAAAATTAACTGTATAGGTACCGAAGATGGGAGTTAGGTTATGGGTTAAGCTGACAGATGGTCCAATGCCATGGTTTAAAAATAAAAATAAGTGGAGTGGGCCACACTCCTGTAATGTCAGCCCTTGGGAGGAGGATCTCAAGCTCGATGCTAGTGGAAGTTACACAGTAAGACTGTCTCAGGGGCTGGAGAGATGGCTCAGTGGTTAAGAGCACTGACTGTTCTTCCAAAGGTCCTGAGTTCAATTCCCAGCAACCACATGGTGGCTCACAACTATCGGTAATGATATCTGATGCCCTCTTCTGGTGTGTCTGAAGACAGCTATGGCGAGCGGGGCTGGAGCGAGAAGAAAAGGTGTCTGAAGACAGCCACCGTGTACTTACATATAATAAATAAATAAATCTTTAAAATAACTGTCTCAGAACACCAAGGGTTGCGAGTGTAGCTCGTTATAGAGCACTCAAAAAACCCTAAGCTGGATCCCAGAAACAAAGGGAGGGGGCAAAGAAAATATAAACACACACATTCAGCCCTAGAAATAACCCCAGACCAAAGACAGCAGAACAGAGTGGGTTCTGGTCACGCACGCGCGTGTGTTTGTGTGTGTGTGTGTGTGTGTGCGCGCGCGCGTGCTTTGGTATTTTTGCCCAGATGGCAGAAGCCCTACTGTGTAGGGAAAAGGTACACACAGTAGCATGTCTAGGAGCATTTGCTATGAATCCTGCACTGCTGCTCTGAACCTGTCCGTATCCTGTTTGTGTGGCATGTGATCCATACACGTGTGCTATATGCAGGACTTAGAGGGTTCATGGAGAAGATCCTCCGCTGGCTGTGGACCTGGCGTGTGTATCCATGCTCCACCCCTCCAGGCTCAAGCAAGGCAGGCTCCCTCCCCTCCAGTCTACTCAGTGCAACGTCCTTCTAGGCTGCTCTTCTCCCCAGTAGATAGCCCACATGCTTCTGTCCTAGGCTAACCATGCCTTAGGGTAGATTGTTTATTTCTTCAATTAGAATAAGACAGACTCTGGGAAGCTGCAAGCTGGAAATAACCTCATTTTTTATTACGCCGACACTCATGAAACCATAAACCCCACGTGGGGTCTCAGCCGCCCTGACTCTTCTCTGCCCTGAACTAAAGGGCTCCCTCCTGCCTCCCACTCCCTGGGGTTGGGAGATCTGACTTGCTTTCTGTAGCCAAAGACCCTGAATATCTATTGTGTGTGTGATGGTTTGTGGGTTTTTAAGTTCCCCCTGAATCTTTTTCTTCTGCTTCCATGTGGGACTCCAAGAAAAAAAAGCCAGGAAACTAGAAACTCAATTTTTTACAACCCGTCTCTTAGACAAGGTCTTAACCTCTCTGGGCCTCATATTTCTCCACGATCGAATGAATCTCCAACCTGCTATGATGCCTGCTGTAAGTTCGGAGGCCATTCAGGTATAGATGCTTGGATGCTGAGTACAGAAGCAGCTGGGAAAGAAATGGAAACTTGTTAACATTAACTGTCCCCAGCAGTGGACAAAGACAGACAGTGTGGAAACGCCAGTCCCTTACTGCTCTGCTTCTCTCCCCTCTTTGCAGCCAGCCCTGAAGGGATGGGTGCAAGCTGCCTCCCAGTGCAATAAGGTAACCGAGGACAGACCAGCTCATTACAATGCCCCTCCAGCATCCACCAGCCCTCCAGACCCAGTAAAGTACCATGAAGCCTTGCTCAGTATCACGGCTCTTATCAAATACCTTCTACCCCTTCAAGAACGGATAACCTATGGATTTTCAACTAACTTTAAATTACAAAGAATATTCTGTCTGCCGAGAGTATTCCATCCACTTGCAGAGGTAGGTTCTAGGACCTACAGTTTCCCCAGTGATCAGTGGGTGGCACCATGAAGCAGGGCAACAGACAATACTAGGGATTATAATTTCATGGGTTTCTTTTCCCACAAGGTTTTTGTTTTGTTTGTTTGAAACAGGCTCTGCTGTGTAGCCCAGGCTGACCCACAACTCACAGTCCTCCCGCATCAGCTTCCTAAGTACCAAGATACAGACATGAGCCACCTACCCAGCCAGCCCCATAAGCCTCTTTGTTTGTTTATGGTTTTGTTTTGATGTTTGAGACAGAGAGTCTCACTATGTAGCCCTGCCTGGCCTGGAACTCGATATGTAGACCAGGCTGATCTTAAAGTCACAAAGATCTGCCTGCTACTGCCTCCTGAGTGCTAAAGGTGTGCTCCACTCACTATCCCCCACCCTCAGAGGCCTCTTCCCTGACCAGCAATGTCCTAAATCATTCTCAACATTTAAGCTTGAGGGTTGACAAGATGGCTTTGCAGGCTTAGATGCTTGTACCAAGCAGGACAGCCTGAGTCTGATTCTTGGAGACCACGTGGAGAAAGGAGAGAACTGACTCCTGAAAGTTGTCCTCTAACGGATGCATGTGTTCTGTGGCATGCATGCATATGCATGAACATTTGTGTGTACATTCACATAATAGGCAAACAAACAAGAAAAGAAATGTAAAGACACTCAGAGGGTGCTGGACACATTGAGAGGAGCCTGCTAATCTGCTTACAGTGAAAGTCCAGAACTTTGGCTTCTTTTGAAAGACCTAGTAAAACTCAGTATGGGGGGCTGGAGAGATGGCTCAGTGGTTAAGAGTGGTTAAGTCCTGAGTTCAAATCCCAGCACCCACATGGTGGCTCACAACCATCTGTAGTGAGATCTGATGCCCTCTTCTGGGGTGTCTGAAGACAGCTACAGTGTACTCACATATAATAAATAAATAAATCTTTAAAACAAAAAGCAAACAAACAAACTCGGTGTGTGTTCACGCAAGGCAAAGCTGGCAATGCCAAATGGTTGAGGGCTCCAGTCTCCCAAGCCTCCCTTCAGACGGTTTGAACGCTCATATGCATTCTCAGCATCTCCACAGAATGGCCATTATAGCTTTAACCAAAACCCAGGGACGCCAGCCTTGGTCATAGGACCTCTCCAGGCTCACCTTTCCCACCTGGACAGAGCCGGGAGGGAGCAATCTTGTGGGCAGCACTCTGAAAGAGGTGCCCTCATGACCCTCCCAGCCAGAGCCCATAATTCACAGCTGTGGTTCCCCGCATGCTGATTTCTGTTTTTAAAAATACTGCTGAGTAAACAGTGAGGGAAACCGGAGCTGTTCCCACACCACATAAATCACAGGCTTGCTGTCCTATCTGCTTAGCTCTTTCCCCCACATAATGGCCCTGCTGCCTGGAAAGAAAGAATTGGAAAGGGGGCCCCAAAGGGCGTGGTGGTATCCCAGGCTCCCACTGAGGCCTGGACCAGGGTGCTCTGAGGGTCTTTACTCCCTCCATTTGGGACAGCCTTCCTCTAACCTCCCCTTGGATGATCCCACTGAAAGTTTCCTTCTAGAGCCTTCTGTCCAAGTGCAATGTCCTACCTCAACAGCCAAAGCCTTTCCCCTGTGAAACTTGAATTTCAGACACACAACCAGTCCCCCCCCTTAAGTCTAAGTATGTCCCAAGTATTTGACTGCACATAATTATTGGGGTGCTCATTCTTGATTATTGGGGTACTCTGTATTCTACTTGGCAGATCATCATACCCCCTTTCCTCAAGAATGGTTCTGGTGGGGAAGAAGGAGGAAGGTTTATTGGGGGCCAGGCCTGCCCATCTCCCTTGGAATGCTAAAAACAGCCAAGTGTACAATTTGGTTAATGGCACAAGATGGTAAGTTTGGACAAGACTTCCAGAAAGGCTCCTTTCAGTGGACAGAGATGGGAAGAGGGTACCAGTCTTGCCCCCTTCCTCAGGGTACCCAGAATAGCCACCTGGGTAGAAAGAGCACAGGCCCAGAGATAGATTAAGGTAGAAAGACACATGGAACTGGAGACATGGCTCAGCGGTTAAGAACACTTCTGGCTATTGTTGAGGACCTGGGCTTGGTTCCAAGCGCCATTGTGGTGGCTCACAACCACTGTATCTCTAGTTCCAAAGGATTCCCTGCCCTCTTCTGACCTCTACAGGCACCGGGCACATATGTGTTACACAGACATATATATGCAGGTTGTTGGGTCTCAAAGGCAGGACAAATAGCTAACTGAGATGTCCATTAACGTATCAAAGTGGAAGCTGCCCACCAGATTCTCCCAGCATTCCTCAGTCCCTACCTCTTACGGTCCCCCTGGCTAACAAATGCCCCCTACCTACACTTCTCTAGCCCAGGGGTTAGTCTGCCTTTCCCTTGTAATCCAGCCATTTTGCTATGTGATCCCTTTTGCCTTCTGGTCTACCCTTTACTCTTTTGGCCAGTCTCTTGGCCCAGCCCACCCTCCATGGTGTTTGTGTGTGTTGGCAGAGTGGGGGTCTCCTCTCTTGCTCTCCTCTCCCTTTCTCCTCACATGGCCCAGCTCAGTCAGCTCACTCTGGACTCTCATAGATGTGTCTGCCTCTGGCTATGCTCTCCCTTCTATCTATAATAAACTCTCTTCTCCGCCATTTCTAGGAGCAGTCATAGTCTTTCCTTTCTTACTTCTTTTTTACATTCACAGGCACAACACACATACAATTAATAAATCAACAACAAACAACCACCAACAAAAAGACACAGTGCCCTGTCACTAAGACTAGGACAGTGGTTGTCAACCTCTGGTGGGCAAACCCTTACCTCCAAAAATTATTTACAGTATGATTCATAGCTAGCAAAATTACAGTTATGAAGCAGCAACAACAATAATTTTATGGTTGGGGGGGTCACCACCACATGAAGAACTATATTAAAGGTCACAGCGTTAGGAAGGCTGAGGAAGACTAGGAGACTTTGCTATCACAACCTGGATTGTCCCCTGAGGATTTGGCTTACGGGCAAGGCCATCCTCTTTGTGTCTACCCCTTTTTGGTAATCTGAGATTCCCAGGTTTGTAGTCCTAACCACAGCCATGTCTAACATACTCAGATTGATTATCTCCTGTCCCATCCCTCAGGATTCTGCTTGGGAACTAGACATGGTGGCACCTGCCTTTAATTCCTGCACTCAAGAAAAAGAGGCAAGAGGATCTCTGTGAGTTCAAGGCCAGCCCAGTTTCCATAGTGAGCTCCAGGATAGCCAAAGCTACACAGTGAGACCGTGCCTCTGGGGGAGGGTGGGTGGAGGTGGAATGGTGGGCTTAGGAGGTGTTGGCTTGTGTGATTGACATGCTCTCCGTGGAACTGGATGCTAACAGTCATGGTGTTCTGTTGATGCGGGCTACAAAGGCAGGGAAGGTTTGGGCGGCCATAAGAAGAGGGGAAGATGCCCTGCACCCTGGAATCCCATGGGAGCCTCTCACCAATGGAGAAGTGGGGACAGCAGGATCCCCAACACTCACAGCCTTTCTCTCTCCTCCCTTCCCTCCCTAGGAAGTCACCTGAAACCCCATCTACAGAGAAAACATGCATTAAATGGTCTGATCCTATGGGCTTTGGATTTTGCTTCATCAGATGATAATTCCATCCAAAGCATTTCTAGAGTCATCTCAGCTATCTCTTATCAAAGAGATAGCAACCTTTGGAGAAGTAAATTGAGACAGATACCCCCCACCCCCTTCTCCAGATGTGCACATCCGAGCTTGCCTTACTGTCTCCCATCCTCCCCTGGGAAACATACTCCCACTCCGGTTGTTAAGTATGTCCTGCTAATCACCTTTCTTCTTCTTCATCCTAGCGCTTTAGCCTACATTAAAAACATTGTCAGCCAAGTACCTGGGAGGCAGAGTTCCAGGCCAGCCTGGTCTACAGAGTGAGTTCCAGGACAGCCAAGGCGACACAGAGAAACCCTGTCTCAAAATAAATAAATAAATAAATAAATAAATAAATAAATAAATAAATAAATAAATAACAAACACACACACACACACACACACAAACCAAAACAAACAAGCAAAGCAACACATTTTAAATAAAATCACAGGCTCTGCTTCACAAACTGGCTAGTCCAGAAAGTCTTCTCAGTGTCAAAGCCCAAACTTCAATATGGCCCAAGCTTAGGTTCCTAAAAGATTAGGAGAACTCCTCAGGTTGCTGGGTGTGTGTTGGGTGTGGGGGTGTGGGGGTGCAGTGGGAACTGTGCCTCTGTCTGCTTACCACTGAAGCCCTCTCATGTGGCACTTTAGCATTAAGGCAACATTCTTAGTTTTATCATCAGTGTGGTGATTTGAATAAGCGCGGCCCTCATAGGCTATCTGAATGCTTAGACACTTAGGCACTACTTGAGAAGGATTAGGAGGTGTGGCCTTGTTAGAGGAAGTGTGTCACAGCAGGTAGGCTTTAAGGTTTCAAAAGCCCAAGCCAAACCCAGAGTGTCTCTCTGTCTCTGTTTCTGTCTCTGTCTCTCTCTCTGTCTCTCTCTCTCTCTCTCTCTCTCTCTCTCAGGATGTAGCTCTTGCTCAGCTACTTCTCCAGGACCAGGGTCCCTGCCATGGTGATAATGGACTAAATCTCTGAAACTGTAAGGAAGTCTCCAGTTGAATGCTTTCTTTTACAAGAGTTGCCTTGGTCATGGTGTCTCGTCACAGCAACAGAACAGTGACTAAGACAAGATGCCACTATCATGTATAGGGCTGTCATAAGTTTTTATAGGCGACCTCACTCTGCAAGTCAATGAGGAAGAAAGAAATTTATTTCCATGTTACAGAAAGGAAAAACGAAGCTCAGGTGATCAAATGAGTTGCTCAGTGCCACTTACTAATGGTAGAGCTGGGATTTGAACCCACACACTTCTGATTCCCAAAACCATGCTTGTGTTATATGTGCCATGTGGCCATAGAAGAAGGAGTCTGGGGGCTGGGGAAATGACCCCATGGGGACAGTACACACAGTGGCAAGCACCAAGCACTGAGTTTGAGTCCAGAACCCATCTACAAAGCTGAGTGTGGTGGTGTGTCTTCACAGTCCAGCTGCTGGAGAGGTAGAGGAAAATGGATCCCTGGGGTTGGTTGTCCAGTCAGCATAGCTGAGCTAGTGAGCTCCTGGTCAGCGAGAGATGTGGATCAAAAGGTAAGCTGGTATCCTGAGGAATGACACAGGTTGGCTTTCACATGCACCCACATTCATTCACACATTATCACACACACACACACACACACACAGAGGAGATGATGATGATGATGATAAATTTGGGGCTAAGATGGGCATCGTTTGGTCAGATGGGGTTCCACATAGTTAAGGAAAGAGAAGCCCTGTGCTTTCCTTATGCTTTAGTCTTATCCATCAGCGTCCTCTCCTCTCGGGTCTCAGCTCACTCCCACAGCCCTAGGAGGCTGCATCAATTTCATTTCACCACTGAGAAAACCAGAGAAAAACTATGATTTTTTTTTTTTCCAGAGATCACAGAGCCCAAGGACAGCAAGAATAGATTCTCCGAGTGGGGACCTCCCACCTCTAGCCCCTCCCTGGAACTTCAGCATCTCCAGACACAGGAGGCTGAGGTGACCAGCTCAGAAACAGGCCTGTCTGGTCAAGGAAGTCCTGTTTGTCATGAGCAACTGAGGGAATTTCCAGCGTTCTGTAGGTTGGCTCAGGTGTGGCCCAGCCCTTGGAACTTGTGTCTTTCCTCTTCCTCCCTGGGCTACCTCCAGCCACACCAGAAGCCAGGGGCCCCTCCCTTCTGGACCACTCCCCTTGGCTGCTGCCAAGAGCTTTCCTATGCAAACCTCCATCCTTCTTTGTCTCCTGGCCCCACAGGGCCTTGACAGGGAACTGCTGACTTTGAGGAGGTTAAAGGTGCAGAGCCAGCCTCAGCTGACAAATGGGTTGCTGTTGGAGAGGTTGTTGTTTTTTCCTGGCCTCAGAAGAGGGACCTGTCAGGAAGATGTAGAGGTGGCAGCCTTGTGGTGCCCCCAGGGGGCTGACAGACGCCAGCAGCTGCTGGGGCACCGGGGTGCCAGGCCCTATGCTCCCAGAACATAGCACCCTGCTGTGCCCCCGCCCCGTTGCCCTTTCTGACCTCCCCACCCACCCCACCGTGACCCAGTGCCCACCCCTTCCCAGGGCAAAGGGCCAAGGGGGCCTCCCTGGGATGGGGACCCTGAGCCAGATGTGAGAAGGACGGTCCAACAAGGATCTGGTTACAGCTTGCCAGGTCAGGCCCCAAGGGCTTCCTAAGGAGCTGACAGCCCCATCTGCCTTTTAGCCCACCCCTCCTGTGGGCTCCTTCCATCATATAGAGCCTTACACGGCTGGTCCTGTGGAAGTCTCTGTGTGTGCTTTCCTGCCAGCACCTTCTCCATGTAGCATCATCAGATAAGAAGTAGTCATGGGAGCCTTTGTCCTCCTCTGCCCACTCCCTCTGCCTTTCATGAAAACAGTTTTATTCAAAGTTCCAGGGCACCTAGCCTAGTGGTACACAACTCCAATCTCAGCATTTAGAATGCCGAGACAGATGGACCAAATTTCAGGCCAGCTTGGGCTACCAAGTGAACTCCAGGTTAGCTCGAGCTACATAATGGACCTCTTTCTGGCGGGGGAGGGGGGAAAAGGCTCCATGGGTAAAGTGAGTGCTACATGTGCATGAGGACCCAGCATTCACGGAAAAGCTGGGCTGGGCTAACAGCACACGTCTGTAACCCCTGCCTTAGCATGAGGGCAGAGACAGGTCAGTCTTAAGAAATTGCTGACCATCAGCTTAGCCAAATAAATGGAAAGCTCCAGGCTCAGTGAGAGACTTTTCCCCCCTTCCCCCTCTCAAATGTAGAGGACAGGGCATGGGGACACACACCTTTAATCTGAGTACTGGGAAGGCAGAGGCAGGTGGATCTCTATGAGTTTGAGGCCAGCCTGGTCTATAGAGCAAGTTCCAGGACAGCCAGGGCTGCTACACAGTGACAACCCATCTCAAAACTAAACAAAATAAAGGTGGAAAGCAATCAAAGAAGACATCTGCATGCACAAGCAAAAATAGCTATGCAACATGAGTGTGCGTGCGTGTGTGCACGTGCGAGCGCGCACACACGCATGTTCACGCGCGTGTGTACACACACACAAATACACACGCCAAGGGATGTCCAGATCATTAGAACAGCGCTTGCTGCTGAGGACCTGGCAGTGGATGGGGGTGGGGGTTAAACCAGGTGAGGCCGGAGAGGTGAGGTGTGCTGTCCCAGGCAAACTCGGGGCTTAAATTCACCTAGTACCTGCCGCTCCTCTCCTGGACCCCTGGTGTCTGGGACCAGTCAGCAGAGTTCACAGGTCCTTGTGTCTGATGCTCCAAGCTGGTGATGGAAATCTCTAAGAAATAATGTTAACCCTCCAGAGGCTGAGAAGCTAGTCAGGTATCGGTACAGTGTAGACCAGAGTTTCTCAATTTGTGGGTCTGGACTCCTTTGAAGTATACCTACCCTTTCATGGGGGTTGCCTAAAACCGTTTAAAACACACACACACACACACACACACACACACACACACGCATTTGCATTGCGATTCATCACTAGCAAAATTACAATGAAATAATTGTAATTATTGAATGTAATTGAAATGAAATAAAAATGAAAGTAATTTTATGACTGAGGGTCACCAGAACATGGGGAAACATTTTAAAGAGTCACAGCACTAGGAAGGCTGAGAACCACGGGACTGTAGACAAGCCATGTGGAATGCCACCTGAGCCGGCCACCCTGTCACACACCACATACACAAGCTAGAAAGACACATGGGAACTCCTTTGGGGACAAACTCTCAGGGAATGGCGCACCCTGGGTTCCTGCCTCCATGCCCAGGGTTCCTAAGATGCCTCCAGGGATTGAGAGAGGGAAGCAGGTGGCAGAGGCTGAGGGTGGAGACAGGCAACAGGTGGGAAGGACCCCTGGAAACTTCAAGGGCTTTAAGAGCCTTGGCTGCCCAGACAAATTGCCTGGAGGCTCTCTCAAGGAGTGTGGCTAATGGGTGTGGAAGTTGGAGGTTAAAGGTGGAGTCGTGGGACTCAGATGCTCCGGGGTTGTTACTGAGAAGGTGACAGCAGCCATTTGGACAAAGAGAATTATTTTTTTCTGGAGTATATCTTTCTTTATACCCCAGACCACACCATTGGGCTGCCAAGATGAGACACAGACAGACAGACAGACAGACACACACGCACAGAGAGAGAGAGAGAGAGAGAGAGAGAGAGAGTGTGTTTTCAATTCCCCCTCCCTTTTCTGGTCCCCCAGGGAGAGGTAGAAAGTCTTTTAAATCAACGCAATCACCAGGTTTGTCTTTTGCACACTTTCCCCCTCACTCCCCAGAACTTGGCTTTTGGTGGATTCTGGATTTGACTGAAGGCTTTTCTAAATCCAAGACTTGGGGAATTTTGTTAACAAGGCAATAAAAATAACTTTATTGTGTTACGGGAGGTGCTCAAAAGACCAAGGATACGCGTGTGTGTGTGTGTGTGTGTGTGTGTGTGTGTGCGCGCGTGCATGAACATGTGCCTTTGCTCTCTTGCTTGCTCTCTCTCTCTCTCTCTCTCTCTCCCTCCTTCCCTCTCTCTCCTTAAAAAAAAAATAAAACAGACAATGTTTCTTTAAAAGTCTACGTCTGCAAATGCCATTAGATGTGGGTATAAGGTTTCTGATGATAATGCTGCCTGCTCCGGTTTTGGTTGGAGGGGACCTTGTGTTGGTGGGTTGACCCCTCCCTCTCCTCTCTCACATTTCACTCCAAAAATTTGTCACTCTCTCCCCACTGCAGGATTTAAAAGTCTGTCTCAGCACCGGGTCCAGCCCTCTGCAGACATTCATTCACTCAGGGTCCCTGGAAAGGGCTTGTCAGTATGGGTGGGTCCAAAGTAGGACAGTCAAAATGTTTAGCACAGTAGGAAACAACTCCATGCATGAGGGACCCCAATAGTCAGCGTGTGTTGGGAGCAGGAAGGCAGCCGTGAAGCCTAGACAGGTGTGGGCACGCACATGTGTGTTCCTGGCCACGTGTTTGTGGACTTTGAGGCAAAATTTTTGTTTTGGTTCCTGGGGTAGAGCTTCCGTTCAACACTTTTCTCTACTGTTTAATTTTTTTTTTTTTTTAAATTACAAAACTCTGAATAGAAAAAGTGCAACACCTTTGAACGGACTGGGGCAGGCAGTGGCCAGCAGATGGATCCGGTGGCCAGCGGCTGCGTGAGGAACCCCCAGCCCCCAGCCCCCATTTGGGGCTGCCTTCGAAACTCCCACTCGGAGGGTAGCAGCACCTCGGGGCTACCCCATTATCCACCAACCCCGTTTTCCTTCCACCAAAAATCAGATTTCCCAGCGGCAGCAGCATACCCCGACTTCTCTGCTTCCTGCCTGGCAGCCACTCCACACAGCCTGCCCCGGGCTGAGCGAATCTTCAGTGAGCAGCATCCTGCCTTCCCACAGACTCCTGACTGGCACTTCCCCATCTCTGAAGCGGGGCAAAGGCTCAACCTAGGCCCAGCTGGGAGCCCCAGAGAGATGGGGGCTGGTAGCCCCAGCCTGGTGGATGGCACAGGAGGATTGGGGGAAGACTGCATGGTACTTGGGACCATCGCCAATGAGACGGAGAAGAAATCATCCAGAAGAAAAAAAGAGAGGTCAGGTAGGTGATGGAGAAACATACTATGCCTTTACTGTGCAAGTCGTTTGCCCTCTCTGAACCTAGGGGCCCTTGCTGTAAACTTCAAAAAGTGTTGTCTAACTTACTCAAACGTGAGAGAAGGCATCTACTGTAGGAGTTCTAGAATATTCGGGTGGTGTTTTTTCCTCCAGCGTTCCTGGGTCTCTGCAAAGAATGTGTGTGAGAAGTGGCATACGGGGTCAGGAAGGATTTGGGGGCACATGGGATGGGCTCACACTGGTGAGGTCTCTTCCTGAAACTAGGCTGCCTCTGACCATTCAAGCAGGCTCCGAATGGTCCCATCCCAGGGCCATGGCTGGAGCTTATGATTCAGCTGGGACAGAAGCTTGGGGGTTCGGGCTGGGTCTGGGACACTGGGTGTCCACCCTGAGCCAAGACCCTACCTATATCAGGAGCCCAGAGGCAGAGGAGCAGGGTTATGGCAGGGATGGGAAGGGGGGGAGAGGGAGAGTGGGGTCTCAGGCAAACTGCCCAGAGGTACCACCACAAAAAAGTGGTGCTCAGACTTAGGGGACAGCTCAGCTTGACAAGGTCTAGTGGAGCCTCAGGGTAGTCCATGCTGCAAGGAGAGTCCTTTTTAGGGACCACAGCAGCCTTGGGAAAGGCAGAGAGGCAGAGGCAAGTGCCACGGCCAGTGGTGCAGGAGGTATGCTAAAGAAGGCTACTGAGGCTGGAGAAAAGATCACGAAGCCTGTCTCTCCTCTCGGCCCCCCCCCCCCCCCAAGTCACCTTTTGTCTGGTCCCCTGCCTCTGCTCCCTCCTTGCCCAGAAAAGGCACTTCCCCAGCTTCCTGCCCTCCCCCTTGTGCTCCTGATAGGGAATGCCCACTGAACTTACAAAGGACGCCTAATCCGAAGAGGGCCTGAAGGGACGGGGCACTAGTCGATAAGGGAGAACTTGCTAGACTTCTCTTCCTAAGCGCCTTTGACCTCGTGTGCGTATTGGAGTATCCACCGTTTGCCTCGACACTAGTTCCTGGAAAAGAGATCTTGTCTCTGGAGAGCTGAGAGTTAGGGGGACCTGCAGCTGTGGTCTGAGTTGGGAGGAAGGGGGTGGGGCAAGAGGTCGAAGGAGGGAACTTCCAAATGGAGGGCGCTACGGGCAGCAGGTTTTTGAGTCCCATGGTTTGCAAAGTGGGACTGCAGGTTTGTTGGCATCTCCATTCTGTACATGTGAAAAGGAACAGGGCACCGTGGCACCAGACTGTAATCCCCATACTCAGGAGACTGAGGCATGAGCATCTTGAAGACTGAGGCAGGAGCATCCAGGTCAAGCTGTGTGTGTGTGTGTGTGTGTGTGTGTGTGTGTGTGTGTGTGTGTGTCTTGTCTGGGAAAATCAGGCAAACCAGATTTGGTCCTCTAAGAAGTGAAATGAACCCCTAGATAATGAACCCCTAGATCCCAAACTCCAAGCCCCACACCTTCAGAAGATTCGTGCACGTCCTCATATGCTATTTAAAGCTTTAAAGCCCAGGCTTGAAGCTCCCTCTGGATATACTGACAATGGGTGGTGATGACAAACAGTGCATCCTCAAGGCTAAAGAGAAGAGCTTGTTAGGTTTAAACCTCGGCAGGTGGGATCAACCATTGTGACTAACTCAGCTGGAGATCGGAGTAGGTAAAACAGGCGCTGGCCCCGCCCACTAGGCTCAGCTCCTTCCTTGGCAGTACCCGGCGGCGCCACTCTTAACTCCTCCAGCTTTGTTGGCATCTTGCAGCATCTAGCCTCTTTCCAGTAGACTTCCTGGAGGGCCAAGGGCATGAGGAAGGGATCTGGGAGATTGCTGGGCTCAGGTAAAATCTTTCACTATCCCAAGTCTTAGCAAAACCCAAACGGGCAATCTTCCCTTTTGGCGAGAAGCCAACAGCAGTGCTGTGGGGACGTGAGCATGCACGTGGCTCATCAGAAAGTCAGCCTCTGACCTGGAAAGACTCCCACGCATAGGGGGGCCCCTAGGTCCCCTCACTTGGGGTTCCTCCAGTTCAGCAGTGGAAACAGACGGCAGGAGTGGGGCCCGTGAACTCATTTTCCCTCCATCCCGTGCCGGTCAGTGGGGAGATCTTTATGGCCCAGGTGCAGTCGAGTGTCTGCCGTTTGGAATTTAACTGAGAAGGAAGGAGGAGGCAGGAGGGTCAACTTCCTAAGAGTCTCACCAGGGAGGCTCACAATTGGCTGCAGAATCTGGATATCTTAAGAGACAAAGCCCACAGAAAATTCCTCATTACCCCAGGATCTTTGGTCACCCCCAGGTCCTCTAATACTTTTTGTTTCTGTTGTTCATTGTAAATTACTATGAGGGATCCTGGGAACCCAACCTGGGGCCTGGTACATGCCTGATGAGGGTTCTACCACTGAGCTACATCCCCATATATTTAATTTTTATTCTTGTCTGTTTTTTTTGTTTTGTTTTGTTTTGCTTTGCTTTGTTTTTGTCAGGATCTCAAGTAGCCCAGGTTGGCCTCAAACTCACTAAGTAGCCAAGGCTAGACCTGAACTTCTTGATACTTTTGTCTCTACTTCCCAAGGTATTTGAACGTTATCTTGATTGATGGGATCTGGGTGCCTCATCCAAGTCTCCATGAGTCAGCCCAGGAAGGTTGACTAGCCTGGACCACTGCATTTCATTCTTAGGTAGATGGAGGGAAAAGGTCACTGCAACTTTGGGGACATTGTTACATTCTTGCAGCCTCTATTTCCCCAGCTGAAAAATGGGGCTATAACAATGTTGCTTACCACCTAGAACATTCCAGAAGGTTAAATACAGTAAATTGAAATTTTCACATTACATCAAGTGTATAATAAAAGTTTTTTTGTTTGTCTTGGTTTTGTTGTTGCTGTTGTTTTGGAGACAGGATTTCTCTGTGTAGCCCTGGCTGTCCTGGAACTCACTCTGTAGACCAGGCTGGCCTCGAACTCAGAAACCCGCCTGCCTCTGCCTCCCAAGTGCTGGGATTAAAGACGAGCGCCACCACTGCCTGGCATAATAAAAGTTTGGTAGCAGCTCTGACTAGCCTGTAGGACAGAGTCTCAACCTGTGGGTCGTAACTCTTTCACAGGGGTCACCTAAGACCACCGGAAAACTACGATATTTACAATTCATAACAGTAGCAAAATTACAGTTACGAAGTAACAACGAAAGTAATTTGGTTAGGGGGTCACCACAACGTGAGGAACCATTAAAGGACGGCAGCATTAGAAAAGTTGAGAACCACTGCTTTGGAACAGAAGATGAGGGGAGTGGAGCAGAGGGTGGGAGTGGAGCTCAGAGGGTAGAGAGCATGACTGAAATCTCCCGGGTTTGAACTTCAATACTTCATAAATAAGATGGTGTAGTGAATGCCTGGGACCCCAACACCTAGGAAGTTGAGGCAGGAGAATCAGAAATTCAAGATGGTTTTGGTTTTTTGTTTTGTTTTTTGCTTGATAGCATTCCAGGCTAAGCTGGGGTACACGAGACCCTGTCAAAACACACACACACACACACACACACACACACACACACACACGGCTTATATGCCTGTATTGGTGGGGACAGTAGAATTGAATATTCCAGATATAGTGTCTCAGAAATTCCTGGGTGGGACATGTGAACTTCTTACAATCTCTTAGTCCTAAAATCCAGTCGTGATCAATTAGCTCTTCAATCTGAGCTGTGGAGATGTGCTGTGAGGTAGGGGGAAAGGTGGGCCGGGAGGCTCCAGCCATAGACTCTGCACCCCTCTCCATTACCAGTCGTCTGCCCTCCCCCACCCCCACCTCCAGCCCCGAGCCTTCTTGCTCTCCTTGGAAGCTGAAGCTGATTCTCCGCAGTAAAGGATCATAAAAGCCGCGCGCCCCTCCCCCACCCTGAGAGGTCTCGGGAGACCCGCGGTGCACTCTTATTTTGCCTACCCCCAGCCCTGGCCAAGGGTGTTGAAGACCCCTACTGGCAGGGACAGCTGCGAAGCCACTGCTGTTTTCCCATAAGCTGTCAGCCTACTACTGTAATCATCGTTAATTTATGAGAATGGGGGATTTGTCGGTGACTTCCTGATGGGGGGTTCAAGAGAAGGTTGCGGGTGTGACCAGTTCGGCTACCGGAAAGCTGCCCCCTGCCTGGGGGTAGCACTGGGTGCACTGGGTCCCGGTGTCCCCATCCTCAATCGACCAAGCAGAGCCTTTGTCAGCCCCCCCCCCCCCCCCCCCCCCCCCCCCCCCCCCCCCGCATCTTTTAGCCTCCTCCTGCGCCTGGTCCTGCGTCTCTCCTGCCCTGAATTATTCTCTCCGAGGTCTGATTTCCAATGCCCTGCACAGCTACCCAAACCTTCATTATTCCTATCTCCCCTCTCGGTTCCCTCTTTCCCCTCCCTCCCCCTTCCTCTCTTTCACTCTTTCTCCTCCCCTCTCTTCTCTCTCCCCCACCCCCTTCCTCCTCCCTTCCTACAGAGCCACACTTTGTACTGGTCTTCCCACACATTGTGCCTTCGTTCCTCCCTGACTTTGCCATTTTGCCCTGGTTCCCTTCCCTACAGTCTACATATTTTAATGTCCAAGTGAAAAACCACTTTTCTGATCATATTTTCTCCCTCTTTAAAACCTATGGCTATAGTTGTACACAGCATCATATCAATGAAACTTCAACTTTGTGAATGTGGTGGGCACACCTCAAATCCCAGCAGAGTGGAGGTGGCAAAGCTTGAGGCCAGCCTGAGCTTCAGAGAGAGAGCTGTCTCAAAACAATCAGGGAAGCTTCAGTCTGTAGTGTGCTTTTAGGACCTGAGCTGATTTTTTGGATGTAGCTTGAAACTTCATAGGGACTTGACTAAGATGTCTTAGCATGGTTGATCTTTTGAAAACTCTTTCTTCTTCTCGTGGTCCAAAACACACAGCGTACAACTTGGCATGTTTACAGTTTTGAAATGACCTTTTACAGCGGCCAACCACAGATGGACTGTGGAGAACAGATTTCCAGAACTGTTTCATCTTGCAAAACAGAGCTTCTCTTTGGAATAGGTCCCCAAACCCCTGGCAGCAGCTACCTCTCAGTAAGAGTTTGGGTTTTGTAGGTATCTCTCTCATACATGCGCTCCCAGAGCTATTGTCTTGTTACTGGCTTATTCCACTCCGAGGCCAGGTCTAGTATCAGGTCCACACTTGCTGAACCTGTCAGTCCCCAATTCTCATCGATATTGTAGCACATGATGGGGATTTCTTCCTTTTAAGGCTGAAACGTATTCCACTGTGTGTTTGCGATACATTTCCCTTATCTGTCCATCTGTTGATAGACATTAGGCTGCTGCTTCGGTCACCAGGCAGTTGTGAATAATGCCTCAAGAAATGGGTAAACACAAATCTCTTTGAGCTTGTTTTCACTTTTTAAATTTCAGATGTTTACCCATCTCTCTCTCTCTCTCTCTTTCTCTCTCTCTCACGTGTGTGTGTGTGTGTGTGTGTGTGTGTGTGTGTGTATGTACCTGTGTCGTCTATGTGTAAAGCAGACAGAAGACAGAAGAGGGCATACGTTCCCTCAGACCTAGAGTTCCAGGCATTTTCGAGATGCTTGGCTTGTTATCTGGAGGCTGGGATCCACACTTCCGACTTCGTGACTGCACAGCAAGTTCTCTTAACTGCTGAGCCATCTCTCCAGTCCCTAGGTTTAATTTTCTGAGGACCCGCCATACTGTTTGTTATAGCAAAAGTTCTATTCTGCAGTTCTAAGCATGGTGCATCATGAGGGTTCGGGTTCCTTCACATCTTAGCCAATCCATTTTATTTTCTGTTTTTGTTTGTTTGGAACCTTCCTCCCTGTGCATGGGATTGGAGTAGGGGCACAGGCGGGTCACAGAAGCCATGTGGAAGCTGGAGGACAATTTGTTGCAGTTAGTTTTCTCCTTGACCATGTGGGTCTAGGGGGTAGAAGCGCCTTTACCCACTGAGCGTCTCTTTCTCTCGCTCGCTCTCTCTCTCTCTCTCTCTCTTTCGTTTTTGCTTTTGTTGCCTAGATTCTGGGGGTTATACCAAAGAAGGCATGGGCAAATCCAAAGGCATAGAGATTTGTCCTCTGCTTCCTTCCTTGTGGGATGTGTGTGTATATGTGTGTATGTGTAGGTGTGGGTGGGTGTGTATGTGTGTGTGTGTATGTATGTATGTGCTTATGTGTGTGTGTATGTATGTGCATGTGTATGTGTGTGTGTATGTGTGTGTACAGCCTCCCCAGTGCTATTAGTTGCAGAGTTGTCCATTTCCTGTTGTGTAGCCTTGGCCACCTATTGACAATTAACCTAGTCTGGCCTCTCTGGCCCACTCATCTGTCTTTATTTCAGTTGATTATCATAGCTTTACGTCATGTTTTGAAATCAGGAGGCCCAAGACTCCCAGTTTTGTTTCCTTCTGAAGATTAGCTTGGCTGTTTGGAGTCCTTTGACATTCTGTTGTCATAAGGATTTAAGATTCTTTAAGATTCATTTAAGGTCTGAAATGTTGTTGGTTTTTGATGGGGGCTATGTTGAATTTGCTATGGTGCTCTGCATCGTGTGGACATTTCTAACAATATTGTGCACACAGTGTCTTATTCCATCTTAAACCCAGAACCTCCAGCAAGAAAGAAGCCTTAGGGCCCTAGGTGGCCAGTGTGGGAGGAGGAAGCAGCTCTGTGTGTTACCAGGGTCCCTCTGGGTGTCCTTGCCTCTTAGTTACAGTTGCTGCCACTGTTCCTCCTCAGAAAAAGAGACCGGGGTCCAGACTGGCCCTTTGCCCTCAACCATGTCACAACTCAGAGGCTTGAGGGCAAATCCTACACCCACTCAGACTTCTGACCATCACACCTGAAAAGTTCTAGGAGTGGGTTTCTGCTGAGGCAGCAGATCCTGCTGAGTGTCTCAGACAAGTAGATCTAAAGAGCCTATAGAGGCTTGGAGAAGGCTAGCCAAGGGGCTACCTTAGGGGTGCCTGCTGTCTTGGCAGAGTAGGCCTCAGGAGCTACCTACCCACGGGCCTATCATTCTGACTTGAATAAATCAGGGACACCTGGGTGCAGAGAGGTGTGCCCAATTTAGAAGCAGGTCTTACGTCCCTGCAAGGCCAGAGGTCTGTAGCCTCTTACCCTAGATTTCCTCTTTGCCTACACACTGGCCCTTCTTATCCGTCTCTGTGCCTATGGCCTGGACACACCCCATCCTTGACTGTTTTGTGGTATTTTCCTGTCTTGTTTGTTCTCAGTGTAGAGGAACTGTGTAGGCAGTGGCCCTTGGTCCTGAAGCCCACACTTCCTTTGGTGACAGTGAATGATGACGGTCTGAAATGTAAAAACACAAAGCCCAGCTCTGCCTGTGCCTTCCCAGTTATCTCAAAGGCTGCTGTTCCCCGTGCTGGGGACGTAGCTCAGTGGTAAAAATGCTCACCTGGGTCTGCTCTCTAGAAACACACACATGGGTAGGATGGGGGAGACACATACATGCACACATACACACACACACACACATACAGATGCTCCGCCTCCATTGCTATCACCTCCCCCTCCTCTACCCACCCTTCCCCCTTCAGCTCTCTGCGCCTATTTGGGCTCTTCTACAATTCCTACAGTCTCTCATGACCTGGTCCTCCTCTCTCTGACAAGACTATGCACACTCACTACTCCACCCCAGCAGGGACTCTTGGTGAAGACTACCCTGGCACCAGCCATTCCCATTCCAGAAGAACCTGCTACCCTGTCCCTGCAAAATTCCTGGGCCCCACCACTAGGCGCCCTGTCTCTTCATGCACCTGAAGGACCACGATGGGGTCTGGACGTTGGGATGGTGTAGCACCTGGTGAAAGCATCAAGCTGAGCCCAGCAAGCCAGGAAGCTCCCAGATGTGACCAACCAACTAGCTTCTCCCTGCCTGTCTGATTCCTCCCTACCTTAGGGGACTTTCCATGCTCCTTCTCCACGAAGGCATCAGAGCTGAGCAGTGTAACAAAGTATCCACTTCAAGTCAGCTCAGGAAATCACAGATCCCTCCTTCAGAGCTTTGCCAAGGTTTTACCCCAAATAGACTCTTCCTCTCTCCTCCCTAGGGAGTCCCAGTGAGACAGACCTAGACCCTGACCCACATATTGTCCCCAGAGCACCTAGAGTACAGCCTCTATGCTCACCATTCCCTGGGGACACTGTGACAGAGGGCTCTGTCTTAATCTAACTATGGGCCTTAATCTCTATCTGTTCAATGGGCTCATGTGTGCCTTTCCTGCCTTACAGAATAACTGACAGGAGAGAGGCTGGAGTGTGACTCTGTGGAAAAGCACTTGCTCAGCATATGTGAGCCCTGGGTTCTAACCATTGCACTACCAATAAGAAGCTTTATAACAGGAAGTTGACTGATCTCTGTATCAAGGACACCTGAGTCCTGGGCTCTGCTCTTCCATTAACTTGCTGGGTATCCAAAGGCCGATCCCTGCTGTCACTCTGCTCATCTGGAAAATCACCAAATGACAGAAAATCATTCCTGAGTCCCTTTTTCTTCCAGCTCCATCAGGGGTGAGCTTGAGCAATATGAAAAACCAACAAAGTCTCTGTCTGGGAGCGGACATCACTTATCCATTGCAAAATGATGTTTGAACTTAGAACATGTGTTCTGCCTGGTCTGTCAGAAGCTATGGAAAATGGTGCAGTAGAGTTGGGGAGTAGAGGTATAGCACTCCAAAGAGGCGTGTTCGCCGAGTCTGTCTGACCCTCTCAGTGGCCCTGATAAGGCTGTCTGCTAACTTTAGGAAACCCCGCCAAGTCTGGCAGCTACTTCTGAAATGATTTTCCCTGGGCTGATGTAAAAGCTCATGGTGGGAACCACAATCACACATACATCCTGTTTGCATTTCTCTGGGCAATATGGAGTGTCCCCTTGTGGTCCTGCTTGGTCTGAGGGCTGTGTAGGACAGAGGGTGGGCAGCTCCTCACTAACCACAGAGGAGGTCGGCAGTGTCTCCTCCCTCCACAGACCTACACAGCGAAGGGTTACTCTATCACAGTGCCTGGAAGCATGCTTCCCATGGAAGGCTGGAGCAACAGCAGCTGCTGGTGACCATGACTGTTGACCTATCCAAAAGAAGTGGAGCTGGGGAAGAGGCACTTCAAAGGCCAGTTTGAAAGACATCCTTAGCTCTTGCCTATAATCCCTGGGAAGCTGAGGCAGATGGTTTAGTGTAGCTATAAGGACAGTTTGAGAGCCGGGCAATGGTGGCGCACGCCTTTAATCCCAGCACTCGGGAGGCAGAGACAGGCAGATTTCTGAGTTCGAGGCCAGCCTGGCCTACAGAGTGAGTTCCAGGACAGCCAGGGCTATACAGAGAAACCCTGTTTTGAAAAACAAAAAACAAAACAAAACAAAACAAAAAAAGGACAGTTTGAAATACATAGTGAATTCTGGGGCAACCTGTTCCCTGTTGGGGAAGGAAGGATGAAGAAAGGGAGGGAGGGAGGGAAGGCGGCAGGTGAGTAGATGGGCCTGCATGCATGCATCCTTTGCACACAGATCTGGGGATGTGGTACCCTCTGATCACCTTCTCTAAGTCTGTGAAATGATCTCTCAGACATCACATCCAACGTGCCGTTCTCTCAGACAGGCTCAACTGTGCGCCAAGCACCATCCAACAGGTTAACAGTCATTAATATCATTTTTGCCCTCAGAGCAGCCTTAGGCTCATGGTAGGTGTAGTTGTTCTTCCTTTGCAAATGAGGAAACTGGCTGGACTTGGAGAGCTGCAGGAAGACTCATCTGAGGTCAAGAAAGCTCCTCCCCAAGGCCAGGACCTTGTAGGTGCCAAAGCCCAGGCTGTGGGTTTTCAGATGTCTTTGCCAGTACACCTCCCCTCTCCCTCCCCTCCTTCCCCCTTCTCTCCCTTTCCCCTCCCCCTTCTCTCCTTTCCCTTCTCCCCCTCTGTCCCCCTCCTCTCCCCTCCCCTTCTCCCTCTCCTCTCCTTTTCCTTCCTCCTCTTCTCTCCCTTGAGCCAGAGACAGAAGCTCTGCATGCAGGAGAGAAACTCCCTGGTGTATTTCTGGTCTTTGGGCTGAAGGCTGTAGAAAGATGAGAAAGAGCTCTGTGATAAACAGTGAGGGCTGAACAAGGGAAAGAGCCTCCATTCCTCTGGGCCAGTGAGGAAAAGCAAAAGGCTTAGGGGAAGCAGAAGAGGGAGCTGGGCTCATGGCTAGGGAGAGAACCCTGACATCAGTTCTTCCTGAGAACGAGAATCCCATCCAATCCTATTGTTTTACACAGAGGAAGCCGGAGATGCAGAGGGAAGGGCAGGCTCTCAACAAAGATAAGCCTCGTTGGAGCTGAAGAGATGGATGAGGGGTTAAAAGCTTTCACTGCTCCTCCAGAAGACCTGGTTTTGTTTCCTAGCTCACACCCTTCTGTAACTCCAGTTCCAGGGAATCTCCTGCCCAGTTCTGGCCTCTGTGGGGCCCCAGGGCACACAGATGGTACACAAATATGCATACAGGCAAAACAAACCCCACATACATATATAACATTTTTTAAAAATTTAAAGATGAACTCTATTGTCAGGGTGCTTGAGTCCCTTGGATGGCAGTACTGTGCACATGAACTGTCACTCTGAGCCTGTAAATTGTACACCTCGGGCTGGAAGAACCCCTCACAAGTCTTGATAAAATGTTACAGGCTTTTTCATACTGTTGGGAGACAAACTCCCACCTCCATTTCCTAGCTCCTTCTCATACTTGCGGCCATCTCATCATTCAAGACAAGAGTTTATCTCCCTCTGGGAAGCTGATGGTCTACACAAGGGTCCTCATCGTGGGATGAATGAAGCACTGAGATGTCAGAACCCAGTCAGGACAGTGGGATGCAGGAGAGGCCTGTCTCCATGGCAGAGCCCAAGCGATCGGTCCACAACCAGCTGCAAAGAGATCCCTCCCTCTCCCCCAGCTCTTCCTTCTAGGGAAGATTACATTCAGGACTCGGGGGCTTAGAGAGCTGTTCTGTAGAATATGGTGGGGCAGCTGTACACACAGAGGTAGGCCTGGAGAAGAGGAAGGAGGATATGGATGGAAACCCCTAGGTGGTGACCTGCATTCATCTCATGATGAGAAACCCTAGAGGTGCAGACAGGCTGTGTTCCATTTCCAGGCCCTCAGGTGGGGCACCCAGCCTACAGGTGGAGAGTCTGACATCAAGGTTGAGAACCTTGGCTTTCATCGGGTGGGTCTGGATTCAAGTCTCTCTCCTCCTACTTAAACACTGCTGGGTAAGGTCCTAGGCACCTCCAGGAACAGTTTAACAAATACCACCTATATGCCAGGTACTGAAAAGTGGTCACAACCCAGGGGAGAGCATTAACCCTAGGATCCAGGCTAATCCACACAACCAGGAAACAGGGATGATCAGGGTAGCCACTGGCGGTGGGGTTTTGATGAGGACTGAGGAAGTGGATACATCCGATTGCAGAGAGTGTGCCAGCTGTTAGCTAGGGCGCAGAGGCACAGAGAGGGCCAAAGCAAGCAGACCATCATTCTAAGGTAAGCATGGGCAACATAAATCAACCCTGTCTTTAAGAAAGAACAAAAGAGAACAAGCCAGCTGTTATTAACTCCATCTTGGTTTTTTTTCTATGGCATCTCATGGAATGGAAATATTGAAACAATATCTTGGTATCTGCCCTGTGTTTTAGGTTTTAAGAGTACTCCCACACACATTAGCTTATCCAGGTCTTCCCGAAATCATGGCGACCACGGCTCTGGTGTGCTTTGAGATGAACTTTGGAAAGCCAGGCTGGGTGGTGCATGGACTGAAGATCCAGCACACTAGGAAAGTAGAGGCAGGAAGATGAATAGTTCAGGGCTATCTTCCATTACCTATCAAGTCTGAGGCCAGCCCAAAAGGCATGAAATTCTGTCTTTTAAAAAAATTAGCTTTGGAAGGTGTTTTATTTTCTCCAGTTTCTTGGAAAAGAGGAGAATTGGGATTGAATCCACAGTGTAAGTCTCCTGCCTATCCACTCCCCGCAGCTGTGACAAGGAGGGGCTGGGAAGCACCGTGGGCCCCCCGGGACAGGAGTTTGTGGATATCCTGAATCTCAGCGGTCACTGGGCTTCCTGGCCTCAGCGACTGGGATGTGCTCCGGGGAGGCCTTCGCATCCGCTGCGTGACCGACCCTCCCGGGCCCGCCGCCAGCAGGGTTAGCAGCACTGGCAGCCATCAAGGCCGAAGAACTCCTGAGGGACCGCCCGGAGACTGCATGTCCTTCCCATCCAGCCCACGTTCGTTCAAGCATCGGTTAAGGTCTGGCCCGCCTTCTCCGGCCAGGAGCCAGCGTCCACTGAGCAAAGAGCCAGTGGTTGGTTCCCTCTTCTGGCATGGGAGGGGGTGGGGCGTCCACTACCGAACCCCATTGGGAGTTGAGTCGCAAGCGCCCTCACCCACTCCATTCCCTGTGCCTTCCAGCCACCTTCCTGAGCCTTTCTTCCCTTCCCTGGCAGCCAAATGGCTGGATGATAACTAAAGAAACTGAAGTACAAACGGGTTGCCGAAGGGAAGCAGTCAGCGCCAGAGTTACAAACTGGATCTCTTTAACTTTAACTGGGTTAAAGTAGGGTCCCCAGCCATCTCCACAAGTTGGCTTCACAGCTAAGGGTGTGGGCGGTTTCCCTTGTCTGACCCATCCCGGCCTGTATCCTTCTACCCACCCAGTATGTCGGTGGCTTAGTCTCCAGGCCTCTGAGAACCAACGGCCTCAGTTAGCTATGTGTGGACCAATCCTCGTGGGGGAACGAAAGTAGACAGGATGAACGCAGCTCACAGAAAGCATATTCCCCCACCCAAGGTCTCCAAGATTAACAAGGGGCATGAAAGAGAAAGCGCCATGCTATGTCCCCCTCCTCAGGCAGGAAGGGTTCCTGTGACAGTTGGCTGTGCAACTTTGATAATTATACAAGTATGTTAGTCTCCTGCTAGTGACATCTCCGCCATTACTGCTGCTAAGGGAGAGGCACAGCCGCCTGCCCTTCATCCTAGATGCAACCCCTTCTATCAACACCAGATTTCACAATTTGTGAACTCTTCAAAGAGATCTCGTCTTGGAACACTGAATTAAACCGCCTGGGTCTGAGTCCTGCCTCCACCACATAGCGGTCAGGTGAACTCTGTGTTTGGAGTTCGGGTCTGTAAAATATGGTCACTGCCGAAACCACTTGGTTGGATTGCTGTGGTGAAGAGGATGTAAATGCAGCTATAGACACTATTTCCTGGCCCTGTCATGGGTTAGGACTAAACCCCTGTGTCTAACAGAAGCCCAGCCCTCAGGGTTCCAGAAGGTTGTCCGGATTTGACCTCCTGGGACCAATTTCAGAGTGTGTGACCAGCAACCCATCCCCCACCCCGTCATGGTCCAGAGTACAGTTCAGAAGTCTGGTCTTAAAACAGTGGTATATAAACTTGATCCTGAACCAAAGTGATCATCTGGAGGGCTTGTCAAAACAGGTTTCAGAGCAGCTGTGGCTCTGGTTGCAGCTGCGGCTGCAATGCTTCTCTTGATAAAGTACCTGATGCACTCGCATGAGGACCTGAGCTCAAGCCCCAGCACCCATGTTTAAAAAAAAAAAAAAAATTCTGGACCTGGTGATAAATGCCTGTTATCCTCGAAATGAGCAAGTAGAGACAGGAGGATCCCTGGGCTTACTGGTCAACCAGTCTAGCCAAACCTGCCAGCTCCAGTTTCAGTGAAAGACTGGTCTCAAAACTAAGGTAGAGGAGCCACTGAAATGGCTCAGTGGGTAAAGACTCTTACTGAAGAGCCTAACATGCTGAGTTCAGTCTCTAGAACCTCACAGTGAATGGAGAGAACCAACTCCCAGATGCTGTCCTCTGAGCCTGCTCCCCCCTAAATGAATAAATAAAATTTTAAAGCATAAGTTAAAGGGTGACACAGAGAGACAGCAATGATGACATCTGGCCACTACATATGCACATGCACATATGCACACACACATACATGCACATATACACACATATTTGTGCACACGCATGCACATGTACACACGTGCATGTGCACACCCGCACCCACATGCAAGCACACACACAGTGAGTTTGTGACTCAGCAGTGATTTCTTTTTCCCACAAGTTTTTAGTGGAAGCTCATGCTGGCAACTCTCCCTCTTTCCTGGTCTCACTTCACCAGACCAGGCATGGGCCCCAGAGCCAGAATACCGAAACACCCAAAATACCCTGGCAGGGCTGGAGGGTCCCCTCAGCCACACCTCCCTTCCTAGGAACTTTGTTTGTCTTGGAGTGTGGGGACCCTCAAGCTGCGGGTTACTGAGGCCTTCCTGGGGCTCCAGACTTTAAATAGCCAAACAGAGCTTTGCCTGCCTTGGAAAAGAAAAATCTGGTGAGGGGAGCGGACGCAATCAGAGTATACTTGAGAGTGGGACTAAAAATGTTTCTCAACCATCTTAGGGACAAGATGCTGGAAGGAATGAAGGGCACCATGGCTTTCCAGTGTACTTTAAAAATGACACAGACCAGGAAATGCTACCCAGTTGTTTACAAACTAATGAATGGATTAGAATGAGCCTCCTCATGTCCCCTCATGTCATGGGCTCACTATGTCTTCCCTGTTTGGGACCTTCTTTTCACAGACAACCAGGAGAATGGAGGAGGAAAGCCAGAAGGCAGCAGCAAGGCTCGGAAGGAGAGGACGGCCTTCACCAAGGAGCAGCTACGGGAGCTAGAGGCTGAGTTCGCACACCATAACTACCTGACCCGGCTCCGTCGATACGAAATTGCAGTCAACCTGGACCTTTCTGAGCGGCAGGTGGGGCCTGGGTGCCTTCGTTGCTGTCTGCTCACCTCCCTTCCCAGTCACCCCTGTCTGGGCCCCCTCCCTTTCCTCCACCCAGCCACAGCTGTACCTGACAATCAACCACCCCAGGGAGAGTTCTGCCGATGAAGACTCCATAATTGATCTGGGATGGAGAGTTTGCATAGCCCAGGTTTTCAATGCCCCCCCCCCCAGGGTACTTCTCATGTGAACAAGAATTGGGACATCTGTGATCTGATTTCCCCCAAATTTGAATCAGCATTTGCCTCTGATTCACCTAGGCAAATGTCTAAATGGAGATTCTGCAAGTCTAATGTTGTGATGCTTGCCTGCAATCCCAGCATTTGGGGGACAGAGGCAGGAGGATTATGAGTTCAGGGCTATCCTGGGTTACACAGTAAGCTAAGGCTAGCCTAAGAAACTATCTTGAAAGAAATCAAAAGATGGGCTGGAGATGTAGCTCATTGGTGGAGTGTTTACCTAACAGGCAGGAATCCTTGGGTCTAATCTCCATACTTCAATCAGGAGTGGAGATTATATATGCCTATAATCCCAGCACACTGGGAGCCTAAGGTCAAAAGATCAGTTCAAGGCCATCCTTGGCTACTAGTGAGTTCAAGACCAGCCTGGGCTACATGAGATCCTATTATAAACAAACAAACCAAGAAAAGCTAAAATAAAATCCAGATTCCAGGGAACAATTTTGAAGTAATAATGAGAATGGGAATATTCATTGGAAGGAAGTTCTCAGGTGACATAGATACAGGGCTGGGTCCTGGGACACTGAGGAAAAGGTCCCTGGCTCTTGGGCATTTCCTTGAAGCACCACGCCTGCTTTTGTGTGGCATAACAGTGGTAATATAAAACAATTAATAGCAGTCTTCAGTTGCTAAAGTACTCTGTGAGAGTGCGGGATTCTGAATCAGAAGGCTTAGATTCAAATCTTGCCTCTGCCACATCCTGGCCCCTGTGATGTCCAGGTTTCCATCTTTGCAGTAATCCCAATGTCATGTGATGGTCTGCTTCAGATCCAGGGAAATTAAAAGGTGCTTCATCAGTGTGAAGAAGGATGAGGCTGGTGGTGATCTGTTCTTGGGCCTTTGGGGAGTAGGCCTGTTGTCAAGGAGGGGACAGGGCATGTAAAAGTGTGTGTGGGGGGGGCAACGCAGAGTGATTGTTAGAGATTTTCCACCTCTGCCCACATCTGGAGACACAGGCAGGCCTCAGTGCAGACCAGTGTGGTCTCCCTCCCCTCTCACTCCCTGGATCCTTGGGGGATCAACAAGTGAGGGTTCCAGGTCTTGAACAATACAGTGAGGAGTGACCTTAGCCCTAGAGAGACCTGATTGATCCCTTTTCTTTCTCCCTCAGGTCAAAGTGTGGTTCCAGAACCGGAGAATGAAGTGGAAGCGTGTGAAGGGTCAGCCTGTGTCCCCACAGGAGCAGGACCCAGAGGATGGGGATTCTGCAGCTTCTCCAAGCTCAGAGTGAGGTGCTCCAAAGACCAAAACCAAGGAAGACTGAACAAACTCCCTTTCCAACTCCCACCACCCAGTCCCAACCTCACGTCTTCTGGACCCACCCAGGGCAGCCTGTGCACACCTTGTGTTGACTCTTAGATGTGAAGTTGCCCAGTATGTGGGAGCCTTGAATTTCCCAGAAGGTTTAGCCCAGCAGCACCCCATGGTGATCAGCCCAGAGGCCCCTTCCCCAGGTCTTCAACTTTCCAAGCTCTCTTGAACTCCATAGGACCCAGTGGACTAGGAGACTCTAGAAACAGAACCTGGGACCTTCTTTTCTGGGTCTCTTGGTTGCTACTCACATCTACCATCCCCCTCCTATATCAAGGTCTTCTCTGAGTCTGGCCCCATCTGGCCTGTGCAGCATCCATTCCTTGGTATCAGCTGGTGACTTGTGAAAGCAAAACCCTCTCCAGATGTTCACACCACGGAGCTGAAGGTTAGAAAGTGGCTCCTGTGTCTAAGGATGGAGAAGATAGCACAAGAGCTGATGGGCGAGGACCTAGACACATGGACCTCAGGAACAGAAAGTTCTCAGGCTGCAGCATCCTGTGCTCTCCAAGGACTCTGACTTCAGATGAGGACAGGAAAATGGTCCATCTTCCTCCATGGGATGCATTTGGGCTTATCCTGCATGTTCCCCCAAAGCTTTGTGGGAAGAATTCCCAGGTTCACACCCATGCACAGCTCAGATCTCAAACCCACCTTCTGAGATTGCTGCTGTGAGGACAGGTGGACAAACAGCCTTGGACAACAGTATCCTTGGAAGAGACCCCCGGGTGCCTCAGTATGAGATGGTGGGTCTTACTGATCCTGCTGATGTTGCAGAAGGAGGTCAGCAAGGATTTGGATTTCTTGCATGGAGATTTGATCGTGAGTGTTTAAAAACAATCCCAGTTCCCCACCGCACCCCATCAAGACAGAAGCTGTGGAAAATGACTGTCAAATGAAGTGGCATGTTAGAGCATGTATCAGTTTTCCCCTACAGCGTACTTCATATGTTTTTTTCCTAAGATTACATCAAGCTAATTGTGTAAGGTCAATTCACCTTGTAAGAAAACTCTCAGAGAAATAAATCAACACAAAACTGCAGTTTCCCCCCTTTTTCTTTATGGAATTCATAGTCATGGCTCTCATGTATAATGCTGAGTCTCATCTACTGATCATCCAGACAATGTCTAGAAGGAAAGAGAGAGAAGTCACCTAGACCAGAGTGTCCTCCCACAGGTTCTTCAGAGGGTGGGTACCAGGCTGGAGAGATGGCTCGGTGGCTAGGATGTTCCCAGCAAGGACATCAGGCAGCACACAACTACCTGTAACTCCAGCACCACGGGGATCTGACAGCTTCTTGTGGTTCTATGGGCATAACACCCAAATGTACATAATATTCTCATTCTCTCTCTTCCTCTCTCCTTCCCCTTCCCTCCCCCCTCTCTCTGAATAAATAAATGTAACTTTTAAAATTTGGGACTGGAGAGGGAGCTCAACTGATAAAGTGCTAGCATACTTAGTGGGTTTCTGGTTAGTGAGAGACTTTATTGCAAAAGTGTGTGTGTGTGTGTGTGTGTGTGTGTGTGTGTGTGTGTGTGTGTG
>JADRCH010000249.1:269808-284627 GCA_019843965.1 Rhynchomys soricoides | reverse complement strand
GTGTGTGTGTGTGTGTGTGTGTGTGTGTGTGTGTGTGTGTGTGTGTGTAGAACACTGGCTGCTCAGGGGCTGGAGAGATGGCCCATCAGTTAGGAGTACTGACTGCTCTTCCAGAGGTCCTGAGTTCAAATCCCAGCAAACACATGGTGGCTCACAACCATCTGTAATGGGATCTGATGCCCTCTTCTGGTGTGTCTGAAGACAGCTATAGTGTACTCATATAAATAAAATAAATAAATCTTTAAAAAACAAACAAACGGAGCTGAAAAGACGACTCGGTGGTTAAGAGCACTGACTGCTCTTCTAGAGGTCCTGAGTTCAATTCCCAGCAACCACATGGTGGCTCACAACCATCTGTAATAGGGTCTGATGCCCTCTTCTGGTGTGTCTGAAGATAGCTATAGTGTATTTACATAAAAAATAAATAGATCTTTGGGCTGGAGCAATTGGGGCTGGAGCGAGAAGGAACAAACAAACAAACAAAAAACTACTGACTGCTCTTCCAGAGGACCCTGGTTCAATTCCCAGCACCCACATGGTAATTCACCGCAGTCTGTAACTCCAGCTCCAGGGGATCTGACATCCTTCTCTGCTCCCCGGCCTCCTTGAGTTCTGTGCACTCCTGTGGTGCACACATGTACTTAAAGGTAAAACACCTATACACATAAAATATGCATGTGCACCCACACATGTGCACAGGAACACACTTGCACATACAAACAGAAGAATTAAAAACTGTACTGAAGTGGGGCTGACAATGTGACTCAGTGACTGAGTAGAAGCTCTTGCTACCAAGTCCAACAACCTGAATGTGATCCCTAAGACCCTTATGTTGGAAAGGGACAGCTGACTCCTTCAAGTTCTCCTCTGACCTCTATAGGTACACCATGGCTCATCCCCCCATATACAAACGCACACAAATGAATAAATATAATTAATTTTTTTTTAATTGTGTAAAGGTGGCCCAACTACTTTTCAATCGGAGGACAATGCCTGACATTAGCCAACAATATTCATTTCCAAAACAGAAGAAGAAAAAAACCCTTTCAGTGTGAAAGTTGTAATTCCTCAAAAACCTCCCACATCAAGTAAGTCTATTGAGTCCAGTGGTGAAATGAAGCCTTCCACGCGCCTCACACAAGTGTTCACTGGTTTCTTTTGCACACTCCCTTTCCAGCATTTGATTGCTCAGCGCAGGGTGCACTGCAGCTCTTCATGTTGGTAAAACTAGATGGGTATGGTGGCGTTTACCTGTAATCTCAGCACTGGGAAGGCTGAGGCAGGACGATCAGGAGTTCAAAGCTAGCCTTAGCTACATCTAGAGTTTGAGGCCAGCTGGGCTACTTGAGACTCTGCCTCAGAGAGAAAGGAGAGAGAGAGAGAGAGAGAGAGAGAGAGAGAGAGAGAGAATCAGATTTACTAGATTGAGTAGCGTGACAGGGCTGAGCAGTCTAGCTATGGCCTCTGTATGCTGGAGAGGCTGAGAACCACATGGCTACCCAGACCATAAGAGTCCAAGTCTTGCACTGCAGGCACACAAGACTCATTTAGTCCAAGTGTCTAAACTGAGGCCAGGAGGCAGAGACAGGTGGATCTCTGAGTTCAAGGCCAGCCTGGTCTATGAAGTGAGTTCCAGGTCAGCCAGGGCTACACAGAGAAACCCTGTCTTGAAGAAGGAGGAGGGCGGGGTCAACAGCAGCAATAGACACATCATCCAGACAACATTCCCCCCGCCCCCCGCCTCTTTATATCTGGTCTATCTGTTGAAGGATGCTGCCCACTCTCAGGGTGGGTCATCTCACCTCAGTCTTTGGAAACTCACTTAAAGACATGCCCCTTGTTCCCTAGACAATTCCAGATCCCAGCAAGTTGACAATCAAGATAAGCCCTGGTGCATGGCTTGAATCTCTACTTTTGCTTGGGAACCTTGTCCCTTAAAATCCAGATGTTCTCCAGCTATTCAGAGGAGCCTGTGCCAGCTAAGCCCTCCCTCCCAGTCACTAATGAGGTGAGGGTCATTTTGTACTCTCTGGGCTACCTCACATGTTCCTTTGCTCACTGGATGCCCCATCTCAATCCATTTCCCACAAACCCTGAACCTATTACTATTTTTATGCACCTTCAAAATGATCCTGAGCCCATAGCCCACTCTAATGCTGCTGCTATCCACAGCTACTCTTTGTCTCCATCTTCCTGTCTTGAATCTGTGCATTTATGGTCACTGTCCCAATTTATCATTCTTCTATTTGAGGGGAAGGGGAATGTATTTCTCTATTTTATTCCTAGATACTAATGTGGTGCCTGAAACATACTGCATTAATACATAGTAATTGAATGGATGGATAGACAAACAGATGAACAGATGTATAAACAAAGAGATGATGGTGGATGGGCAGATTGATAGATGGACAAACTGTGTATGAATGAACAGATGGATAGATGGACAGATGGATGGATAAATCAATGGGTGAATAGAAAGATGGACAGATGGGGGATGGATAGACAGATGGATGGATAAGTGGCTGAGCAGCTGAATGGAAGAAGAAACTGTTGAATTAGTAGATATTCCCTTGCTTTTTGGCTCCAAAACAAATAGATCACTTAGTGGAAGCTCTGATCCAAAGGTCAGTTTGATAATGAGACACAGTCCAGACTTTCAGAGGTCACAAATCTGGCAGATCATGCTCTTAGAGAGTGGACACCACCCTGATTCTTCAGCCCCGGAGAATTCTCTCTTGGCTGTAGTTATGGGACCAATATTCTCTGTCAATCACTTGCTCACCTCCCTAGCCCTGTCTGAAATTAGGACAAGACTTCCTTTTGCCTTTGACCTATGGTTGGCAAAGAATCAGTCTCCAGGGCCTGACCCCTGCCACCAGCAAGCCTCAGGGGTGTGCCTGATAAGAGGCTTGTCAACCACTTCCACACGTCTGGAAGGGTGATGCTTAATAACTTAAAGGTGACATCAGGGTTGGGAGTCATATCCGATTGAACAGAGAGACATGACCTAACTCGTCTCTCACCATCGTTCTGGCTGTGAGAGCTTGTCTTTATTAATTTCCTAACTGGAGCTGCTGGCTCAGAATTCCAGGCTGTCCCCAGAGCTGGGGGCCCATGGCTGGGCTTAACTCCAGCGTGACCAGGAAGGCGCAGACTGAGCTGTGACGGAGAGGGGCACCCACCATGGAGTCTGAGCTCTTCTTGGCCAGCGTTGGTTTCTACTACCCAACAGATGTCACATTTGAGGGAAGCAAACCCATATTTTCTGGATCACATTGCAGGTCCCCTGGTAGTTAAAGGGATGGTTTTCTTTGTGCTCTTAAAGGTGATTTAAATCCAGTTTTCCAGGAACACAAATCCTGTCTAAAGCACCCAGTGCACCTGGCTGGAGAGTTGCAGGACTGTGTCTGAGCCTGTGGCTGTCTGGGGAGTAAGCTGGATTTAGTTATTTTCCTTTTTCCTTTCTTTCTTTTTTTTTTTTGGTTTTTCAAGACAGGGTTTCTCTGTGTAGCCCTGGCTGTCCTGGAACTCACTCTGTAGACCAGGCTGGCTTCAGTTATTTTCCTTCCATATTCAGCACTGAAGACAGAGAAATCTAAATTCTTCATTGCCTTCCTCTTCAGCTCCCACCTTGTACACACACACACACACACACCAGCCTCCAGCCTGACAGGCTTAGGGGCTAGCACAGGCTCTGTATAGATGAGCTACTCTGTGGCCTTCATGAAGTCACCTGTCTTCTCTGAGCCTCAGTTTCCCTCTCCCTAGGCCTGCAGGAGTTGTGGTACTTAGATATGGTACTTTATTTGCAGTGGTGTGAGGATGTGATTCATTCATTTCACAAGAATATTTCTCCAGTGTTGACTCTGTGGAGTCCTGGCCGCAGTGAGTGGAGGCAGAGTGAGCCTGGTCCTGGGACAGCAGGGTCATGTCTCTAGAACCTAGCACAATACCTGGCTTAGAGAGGTCCTTCAGTGGAAATGAGGTCTCTATCCCTCCCCTCCTTCCCCTCCCTCCCCTCCCCTTCCTTACCTGTCCTTTCCCTCCCTTCTTCTCTCCTACACCCCACCTCACTTGCCTGCTCATTCTCTTTCAGAGGGGAGTTCAAGCCCAGGGCCATGTAAAGCTTGCGCTAACCACTAAGCTACAATTTTTCCCACCAGCCAGTCTGTATCCAGCAGACCTGCTAAGACTCCCTGAGATGCTGGCAACAGAGTGGGCAGTGGGGAAGGTTAGTATTCACTCTCTTGTTGATCTTCTATATAAATTTACCAAGCCCCTCCCCCACACCCCCTCTTGCTTTAATCTGTCCCTACAACCAGAATATCTTAATTCCTTGAAGTGTCTTGAGTAAAATGATAAATCATTTAGGGTAAAATGTTTTCAAAACAAAGATGTTTACATAAAAAGCAAAACAAAACACCACTGGTCATTGTGTTGGACACCTTTATCCCTGTACTCAGGAGGCAGAGGCAAGCACATCTGTGAATTCAGGGCCAGCCTGGTCTACATAGTGATTTTTAGGCCAGCCAGGAATACAAACTTAGACCCTGCCTCACAAATAAAACACCCAAGAAACACTGCTAAGGATAGGTGAGCTGGCTCCACAGGTAAAACCAGTTGCTACACCAGCTGACAACCTGAGTTTGGTCCAGGGAAACCAAGTTGGTGGGAAAGCATTTGTCCTCTGACCTCCATGTGTGCCCCTCCCCCTGTGTAAAAGCATCACTGAAAGGGAGGAGGGAGGGTGATGAAGATGCTGGATCTAGAAACGCTTCTGTTGTCCTGGTGGTCCAGACCAGAACCTCTGCTCACTGCCCACTGTGGCTATACACAAATTCTGTATGCCCTTAACAGCCCTCTAAACCACTAACCCCCACACACCCTTTTCCAGAGATGTCTCTTAGACCTATGTCCAGAGGAGCCTAGGGAGGGGCAGCTTCTATAGTGATGTCCTGTGGTAAGAATGAGAACACTCTAGCACCATCTTCCCTAAAAGCTCTGTCAGCTGCCACTCAGTCCTTGACATCTCCAGTCCACTTTTCCTTCACTGTCTTCCTATGGCTCTTCTCCCCACGATTCTTCCCAGATGATCAACTTATAAAAGATCTCCCCAGTGGCGTAGAGCCCTGCATGTGTCCTGGCATATAGGTGAGTCTCCCTGCAGGTGTGGGAAGCAAGTGTGGAGCTTGTATCTCTTCTAGAAGACTGCGGGCACTTGACCTAGTTTAAATTAGTTTTAAAGGTCTTTCTAGTCAGAGGTACCTAAGAGGCCTGAGAGAAGATGGGGGCAGATGGAACTAAGCTCTTTCAACTCAAGAACTTGTGACCCTTCTAAGGCTTGTGGCACAGGATGCAGCGCCTTCAGACCCTCAAATCCCCTCCCTGATTCCCCAGCGGATCTCTGCAGAGCAGATGCCCAAGGTGTGGAGGGGGATACAATGCCCTTCTTTGTGGGGGGATCTGGGCCAGCAGTCAGGAGGAAATTAGACAGTGCTCTTGACAGCAGCTCTGTCTGGGGTGTCTGTGAAATATGGGCCAGAGGGGCTCCTTCCTGAGGCCAGTCATGGCTGCTGACCACCCCCATTCCACTCTGGGCAAAAAAGGAGATTGCTTGTTTAGAAAGAAGTGATATATGGTACTCTGCTTCCTTCCCTTCTCTCTTGAGAGGCTGGAGGGAAGCTCATGTCTGTTCCTGGTAGGTATATGCATATGTGCATGCTTGAACACACATGTGTAAACAGGTGCCTATATGTGTGCATGCACAGACATGTGCACTGTATGGCTATTTTCTGTGTTTGAATGGTTCAAAATGTTGGGCCAAATGAACAAAATATAGACCAAGGGGGGTGGGGAGGTGGCTTCTAGGCAAACATGAGGACCTGAGTTCGAATCCCCAGATCCCATGTAAATCTGAGTATAATAGCATATGTCTGCCCAATCCCAGTGCCTCTATGGTGAGGTTGGGGGCAGAGATGAGAGAATCCCTGGAAGCTCCTGGGCCATCTCCTGAGTGTACTCAGTGGCAAACAACAAAGATTCTCTGACTCAAACAAGGACCAACCCTTGAAGCTGTCCCCTGACCTCCACGTGTGCCATAACACAAGCCGTGGTGTATGTATACCCCACACTTGTTCACGAGACTGTATACATGCATACACATCACATACATGTACATAAGTAAATAAATTAATTAATTAATATCGATATGACAACCACTTTTAGCCTCTCTAGCTTAACTAGACCCTGCTGAGGACACACAGGAACTGGGGTCTTTACAAAGTTATCTAGAGAGTCACAGCATGAGAGAATGGGGTGGCATCCAATGTAGCACCCCATCCCCCCTCATTCTGTCTTCCAATCCATCTCAAAAGGTAGGGACTGTTCTCAGAGATGGAGCAAAGCTCCTGTCTTGGAAAAGCTCCTGGGGCAGCTGTGGCCTTCTGCATCTCCAGTGGCCCCTGAACCATTTATCTTCAAGGAAGGAAGTGGGGAGGTCTTCCCACCCTTTGTGACCAGTCAGGTCTCCACATCTGGGCCACAGCTGGCTGCTGAGCTGCCTGTGTAGACCCCCTCTCTCCAAAGGATGAGAAGAAAGGGAGCTATCAACAAGCACACTCCAGACTCAACCCTAAAGGGTCAGTCTCAGTTTCCACGTGGCCCAGCTGGGGCTGAGAGCAGCCCCTGCCTTCCTGGAGGGAGGATGAAAGACTCTCAAGGTAAGAAATGATGAAAGGTCCAAGGACCGGCAGTCGTGAGCGGCGGCTGTGAGTGCAAAGAGGTAAAGGAGTTCTCCGTGACAGCTGAGGTGGGAGTGGGGTTCCTGTTGAGACTGGTAATCTCAGGTTAGGAAACCAAGAGAGTAGGAGAGACTTGCACAGGCTCTAGTCTGTGTGCCTAAACGGTGCTTCCAGTGCTTCCTGCTCAGTCCCTTCAGCTCAATGCAGGCTTCTCTGAGAGCCATGTGGTGGTGCATGCCTTTAATCCCAGCACTTGGGAGGCAGAGGCAGGCAGATTTCTGAGTTTGAGGCCAGCCTGGTCTACAGAGTGAGTTCCAGGACAGCCAGGGCTATACAGAGAAACCCTGTCTCAAAAAAAAAAAAAAAAAAATTCCTATGGATCTATCTACAAAACCATGAACCAACAAACTAAACTTGTAGCCGGGTCCACGCCTTCCACCCCACTCCACACCCAGTTTCTGAGGTTTGAATGCTTCCCTTTCGTTCCTTCCTTCTTCTCTCCTCTCCTGGCTACCTGAAGACTGAGTCTTTTGAGCAAGCCCCCTGCTCTGCCTGTGTGTCCTCATCAGATTTTCCTGTCCCCAGGGAGCCAGAATTTTCTCCCAGGAGCAAGTTTCTCCCACAAAGAACCCAGATAGCAGGGTCATTCGGGGGGAAAAAATGATACAGTGGCTTTAGGGTCAATCAGATCCTGTTGAATCCCAGCTTCTCCTTTTCCCACCATGAAGTGTCCCAAGCCATGGCTTTCCTTCCTTCCTCATCTGAACCAAGATACCCCAGGACTCTGTGCTGCAAGGGCCTGGCCTCTAGCCAGATCTCAAGGGTAAGGTGCTGGGGGTAGAGGCAGGCAAGACCTCACCAGCTCTGATAACCAAATAGTCCAGAAAAACAGTGAAACTTTAGCAAGGAAGGTCCAGAATAGATGGGTTGGCAAAGCGATTTGAGGTCTCTAAGAGGAGAAAAGAAAGTTGCTTCCCAGAAAAGTCGATGTAGGGGCTGGAGAGATGGCTCATCATTAAGAGCACTAGCTGTTCTTCCAAAGGACCCAGGTTTGATTCCCAGTGCCCACATGGTGGCTCACAATCATCTGTAACTCCAGTTTCAGGGAATCCATGGGCATGCATGTAGTACACAAACCTTTATGAAAGCAAAACATCCATACGTATAAAATAAAAATTAAACGTTTTAAGTTTCTGTAATTTTACTACTCCTAATGATAGCTGTTTCAAAATAAAATGAAATAAATCTCCTTTCAATAAAAAGCCAGTCAGATATGGTAGCAAATATCTGTGATTCTAAAACTCCTATGGCAAGATGAGAGGCAGAGATAGAAAAGTCAGTGGGAAGCTTGCAAGCCAGCAAGCCTGTAGTACAGAGCCCAGCAGCAAGATAAGAATCACCATCTCCACAGGGCAGAAGGCAGCAAATGACCCACCAAAGTGTTTCTCTGACTTCCTTACAAGTTCCATGGAAGGTGTTCACCTAGGCATGGACACTAGCTTCTCACACACACACACACACACACACACACACACACACACAATTGTTATCTATCTATCTATCTATCTATCATCTATCTATCTATGTATCTGGTTTTTCGAGACAGGGTTTCTCTGGTAGCCCTGGCTGTCCTGGAACTTGCTCTGTAGACCAGGCTGGCCTCAACCCCACAGATTCTCCTGAGTGCTAGAACTAAAGATATTCACTATCACAGCCTGGCTAAGGTAGAGTGACTGAGGAAAATGACTGACATGAACCTCTGGCCTCCACATGTAACCCATTCATGTGTACATGCCTGCATACACCAGTGCAAATTCATAAACCTGTACACACATACACCAAAGTCCACATCAAGAAAACCACAACCATCCCTGCCTCCCAAGGGAATCTATGGTGGTGATGCCACTCTGCAGAGTGGAGGCGATCTTGGAGGTCATCGCATCCAGCTCCTTTGGCTGATGGGGAACCTGAGAAAGACTGGTTTATGGTCACCAAGGCATTCAAGACAGACTTCTGATTGTTCCCAGTGCTCCATACATCTTCACTGTGGCTTCCTTTGAGCCAGGAAAGGGCCCGTGTGTAGGAGGGGACTCTGCTCCTGTCAGTTGGAGGTCAGAAGACAAGGACAGGAGAAAGGCATGGGTGACAGCATATAAGGCCTGAGCTCTCACTCTTCTGACCAGGGCTTGATGTCCTTGTGAGCAATGTGATCCGCCAGCAGAAGCAGGCTGGCCAGCACCAAAGGTCTCTATCTGTCTAGACTGTGCTGGCCCATTCTGCAGAGAAACTAGACTCATAGGGGGCTGGAGCACACAGGATGGCCTTGGAGGTCCCCGACAGCTCCGGAAGTCTGCACAGAGTCTCTGGAAGACGGAGAGGTGTTGTCTGTGCAGAAAAGCCATTGGACATTTCCTTGTGACGGTGACAGAAACCATTCCTTCCTCCATAATCACCCCACTGCTGCTCTGGCTCAGAGCAGACAGCCTGCAGAGAGCATGGGCTTTATTTTAAAATCCCTCTTGATTTTTTTTTTTAAATCCCCGTGAATGCCTGAACTCCCAGGCAGAGGAAAGCATTTGAGCCTGTCCTTGAGTGTGCTGTTGGTGATGTGATGTCCCAGACGGAGACTCTGGCAGAGCTCAGCCACAGGAACAAACCCCCACTGACGTAATTTGAAAGAATAACCTACCGATCTCCCCATCTCCCTCTGCTGGATGCACCTTATCGAATGACAGGAGAAGCCAATGTTTGGTTAAATGGTTCGGAGGTTAATTCTCAACAGATGGGAAGAGAGTTTTCCTTTATTCCACTCCTTCAAGAGATCTGGTCAGCTCTTCCTGCTGGATATATGAGGCTCTGAGGACAGGGCAGTGCCATTCTTCCCATCATCCCCTTAGAGAGAATCCATTTCTCACCCAGCCACCACGGCCCCTTAGGATCTCAGACTGAGCCCATGGTCTCTGTGGGACCACACTGTGGGCCAGGCCAGCCAGATGCAGATTATAGCTTCTCCATGGTTCCAGAATATTCTGTAACATCCAGACACTGCCCATTCCTGCTTCCTCCACCGTCTACCAGTTGCTAATCTACTTCCAATCTATATGGGTTATAGACTTACCAATTACAGATAGATAGATAGATAGATAGATATAATTATAGAGTTGGGGAGAGAGCTCAGTTGATTAAATGCTTACCACACAAGCATCAGGTCCTGAATTCAGTACCCAGAACCTTGTGTTAAAACAAACAAACAAAACCAAAAACTAGATGTGCTTGCAATGTCAGTGTGAGGAAGTTAAAGACAGGTGAACACCTGGGGCTCCCTGTCAGGTAGTCTAGCTCAATTGGCAAGTTTCAGAACAAGTGAGAGAACTCGTCTCAAATAAGAAGGTAAGGGCTGGAGAAATGCCTCAAGCAATTAAGAGCACTTGCATAGGATCCAAGTTCAGTTCCCAGCACCCACATCAGGTGGCTCACAATTGTCTGTGATTCTCTCTAGCTCTCAGGACTGATGCTCTCTTCTGGCCTCCTCTGATACCAGCATACATCACACATACACACACACACACACACACACACACACACACACTTACTTTTAAAAGCAAAAAGAATGTGGATGGTACCTAAGGACCAGCATCCAAGGTTGACCTCTGGCCTTCACATACGTGTGCATGTACATGAACACCCCCCCACACACCTAATTATGAAACATGTAGTCTTTTTTGCCTGGCTCCTTTCTCTTGGCTTTTTGTATGTATATGACGCATAGTATCACTATGTAGCTCCAATGACCTTGAACTTATGATCCTCCTGTTTCCATTTCCTGAGTAATGAGGATTAAAGGTGTGTGCTGTGGTGCCCAGCACTTGTCGTGGTTCTGAGGGTCATTCACTCTGTAGCATATATCAGAACTCCATTCCATTTCATGGCAAGGTAATATGCTTTGTGCTTACATGCACATTGTATGTATCCATCCAATCATCTGTAACTCCAGTTCCAGAGCACCCAACATCCTCTTCTGACCATAGTAGGCATCAGGCATGCATGTGGTGCACACACATGCATGCAAACAAAACATTCATCTAGATAAAATAATAAAATTATTTAAAAACAAAAAATAAACTGAAATAAACCCTTTCATCTCTAAGCTGTTTTTGCCTGCTGTGCTGCAGCGATAGAAATCCTAAGACTCTGGGTATCTCAGTCAACAACGCATGCCTAAAGTTAACCATCACAGATCTATAGATCATCTGTAGATAACTCAGGGACAGTGTTGCCATCCTAATGATAATAGCACCCCAATCCATGAATATGGGGTATCTTTTATTTAATTATCTCTTTTCTTCCCTTTGGAATATTGTAATTTTTACTGCACAAGCCTCCTGGTTACTCAGTGCTGGATGAGAGAAACATCATGGACAAGAGATCTTATACACAGATCACCAGACCTCATCCTTGACACTCTGAGATACTGGCTGCATTTTTTTCGGAGGGAGGGAATGAGAGAGAGAGAGACAGAGACAGAGACAGACAGAGAGACAGACAGTGATAGAGACAGAGAGAGACTAACTTATAGTATTGTGATTTGGGAAAGAAATTCTCCCCTTGGAAATGTTGATTTTGTGTATGAATGTAATGTACACATGGGTGTGCACATATACATGTGCGCATGTATTTAGAAGCCAGAGATCAACATGGAGTGTTTGCCTCAATTGCTCTCCTTGTTTTCTGAGACTGCTCTCTCCTTTGGCCTACTGATTTATTTACAAGGTTGGCTAGACCCATCTGTTCATCTCTCTGTGCATCTCAGCCCCCATTGGTTTTATCTCTCCACTCACAAATGCAAGATCATTTCTATCAAAATCCTAAACGGACAGCAATCCCCAGAAATCCTCCTGTCTCTGCCTCTCAAGAGCTAGGATTCTAGAAACACAACTGTGCCCGGCTTTTTATGCAGGTGCTGGAAATCGGAACTCAGGTCTGCATGCTTACATGGCAAACACTTTATCTATCATCTGGGACATCTCTCCAGTCCCTGGAAAAATAGTTTTAATTCATAAAGCCAGATTTGACAAGCACATCATTGGTATTTTAGTCCATTACAATAACTGTGCCTGGTTGATTATTTGGCTCACAATTCTGTAGACCAAGAAGCCCCTGAGTACATGAGGCCCTGGGCCTGAATCCCAGCACCACATAAACTAGGCATGGTGGTACATATCTATAATCCTAGCCTTTAGGAGGTAAAGGTGGGAGGGTCAGGAGTTCAAGCTCACCCTCAGCTACATAGCAAGTTTAAGGCTAGCCTGGGCTACACGAGACTCTGTCTTAAGAGAAAAGAGAGGAGAAAGGAGAAGAGAGGAGGGGAGAAAGGAAAGGGAAAAATACAGATGACTAGGACCCCAAGAAGTAATAGACTAGACTGTGTGTGTGTGTGTGTGTGTGTGTGTGTGTGTGTGTGTACCAGCACCTGTGTGATCTCCTGAAGGAGCCAAAACAACAGGATCCATACTGTAGAAGCCAGGCCAGTACCAGAAGGATCCTGAGGTTGGTGTTACAAGAGCTTATGAGTTAGAACAGAGAGAAAAGACAAGAAGCACCAAGCAGGAGCTGGAGCTGAGGCTTCATCCTGTGGCTGCAGCAGAACCCTGGGAGTTGGGGGTGGGGGCTAACCTGATGGTTACTTGGTCCCAGGAAAGACACATTGGGCTTTGGAAGGTCACAGGAGCAGCTGGAGTAAATCCTGTGGGAAAAGAGGAGAGACCTGTGCTCAGGAGACAGTTGTCTGTGGTAGTTCACAGGGGACAGGCAGGAGGTGAGGTCACGTGAGCCAGAGAGCAAGGGAGGAGAGAAGCCTCCTGGGAGTCTCCCAGGTTTCCAGTTGTTTGCTCTAGGGAGAAGATGAATTACTCTTCAGTTCTTCTCTCCTTTCCAAAGCCCCTGGGGACCCCCAGAGCCTCCTCCCTGCTGCTCTGCCCCCCATTTCCCCCTCCCCCTGCTTGTCTGCAGGGGGAGGGGGCAGGGATGAAATCATGGGACAAAGGGTTTAGAGTTTCTGCCCTTCTCTACTATGAAAAACTCTGGGTGTTTTTGTTTGTTTGTTTGTTTTGTTGGGTTTTGGTTTTTTTTCTTTTTTTCAAGACAGGGTTTCTCTGTGTAGCCCTGGCTTTCCTGGAACTCACTCTGTAGACCAGGCTGGCCTCGAACTCAGAAATCCACCTGCCTCTGCCTCCCAAGTGCTGGGATTAAAGGCGTGCGCCACCACTGCCTGGCCTGTTTTTTGTTTGTTTGTTTGCTTGTTTGTCTGTGGAAAACCCTGTTGGGAGAAAGGAGGTTTGGGAGAGCCAGTGAGATTATGGATCTGGACAGCGAGCTGCCGGGAACTGCCACTCTGATGGGCTCTTAGTACCCTCCCTTTCCTTCAGCACAGATGCTCTTCTTCCATGTCTCCAGCATACACCCCCCTCCATTCCCCCTTCCATGTGAGTGCCCACCCAGAGAGGGCACCTGCAGAGATCCCTTAAAAGACATGGAATCTTCTGGAATCCTCATGGCAAGGCAGGTGTGAGGAGAAGGGAGGGCCAGGTAAAGGTAGAAGGCTTTGATTTCCTGCCGGGTTCTCTCACTCCTGTCCACATGCAGACAAGCATTGCAACCTACCAAGCCCCAGAGTCCTTATCTGTTGTTTGGACACATGGTCTTGTACAGCCCAAGCTGGCTTCGAACTTGGTATATAGCCAAGGGTGATGAACTTCTCACTTTCCTGTCTTTATGTCTCCAGTATAGGAATTAAAGTGTGTGTCACCATGCCCAGAGTGAGTTTTTCCTCCTATATAAAAATAATTACAACCATTTTCTGAGTATCAGTTATCTGTGGTCAACCATGATCCAAATATTTTAAGTGGAAAATTCTAGAAACAATCCATAAGTTTTAAATAACTTTTATGATAATATATTGTTATTATGACTGTTAGGTTTTGGTTGTAGCTATCACTCTTCCACTGTGACCCATTTATAAATTGAATTATCATCTGTGTGCACGTATAGTAGTGCATAGGACACTCGACACTAAGCGCAGCTTCAGGTATCTGTTGGGCATCTGAGAATGAACCCCCTAGCCCCATCCCTCCTGGGGATACAGAAGGACTGCATACCTAGCTTATAGATGTAACTTCAGTGACCAAGTGAGGTTATATCTGGGGTGGAGAGGTATGGATTAAGAGGGCTCTGGAAACTAGGACACCTCAAACAATTGCAATCTCCCTTGGAGGAACGTGGATGGAGACCCATCCATGTGCATCTAAAGAAGAACCAAAAGTCAGATTTAACAGACATTTAAATGTGTCTTGGAAGCATACCCTGCCAGACACTTCGGAATCAACTAAAGCAACTTGTCTTAGTCAGGGTTTCTATTCCTAAACAAACATCATGACCAAGATGCAAGTTGGGGAGGAAAGGGTTTACTCAGCTTACACTTCCATGCTGCTGTTCATCACGAAAGGAAGTCAGGAATGGAACTCAAGCAGGTCAGGATGCAGGAGCTGATGCAGAGGCCATGGAGAAATGTTGTTTACTGGCTTGCTTGCTCTCCTGGCTTGCTCAGCCTGCTCTCTTATAGAACCCAAGACTACCAGCCCACAGTTGGTACCACTCACAAGCCCCTCCCCCTTGATCACTAATGAGAAAATGCCTTACCGTTGGATCTCATGGAAGCATTTTCTCAACTGAAACTCCTTTCTCTGTGATAACTCCAGCTTGTGTCAAGTTGACACAAAACCAGCCAGTACACAGCTCTAGGAAAAAATCTATAGCTGTGGGCACTTAAGCTGCAACCCAGAAAGAAAAGAATGAAAGTCCAAATGAAGCGGGGCAGTGGTGGCACATGCCTTTAATCCCAGCACTTGGGAGACAGAGGAGGCGGATTTTTGAGCTCGAGGCCAGCCTGGTATACAGAGTGAGTTCCAGGACAGCCAGGTCTACACAGAGGAACCCAGTCTCAAAAAAACGAAGAAGAAGAAGAAGAAGAAGAAGAAGAAGAAGAAGAAGAAGAAGAAGAAGAAGAAGAAGAAGAAGAAGAAG
>JADRCH010000249.1:225237-262827 GCA_019843965.1 Rhynchomys soricoides | reverse complement strand
CATCCCCATTTGATCCTGTCTTCTTGTGTCTCCAACCAAATGCTCATCACTTACCATAAGAAAGAAAATGAGGGAAATACTTGGCACTCAGTAGGTGCTCATTTAATATCTCCTTCCTCTCTCTTCCTTCTCACAGAAACAAAAGATATTATGTAACTAAGGAACTGTGAGCAGGGCATGGTGGTGCACACATGTCATCTCAGCATCTGCATGGCCCATGTGGGCTACTTAAGATCCGTCTTACAAAAGAACGAAAAAGCTGGGTGTCGTGGCATGGGATCATAGTCTCAGCACTAGGCAAGCAGAGATTGATAGATCCCTGGAACTCACTGGCCAACAATCCTACTCAAATCAGTGAACCCTGGCCAGTGAGAGACTCAGCCTCAAAACAGAAGGGGGGGGGGCAGTGAAATGGCTTGGTGAGTAAAGGCACTTGCCACCAGCCTGCCAACCTAGGTTTGATTCCTCAGATCTACACAGCAGGAGAGAATCATGTCCCACAAGTTATCCTTGACGTCCACATGTGCTGCATGACACCTGTGTGCCTGCACACATACACACACACAGAGACACACAAAAAACAGACGCACAAACACACACAGAGAGACAGACATCACAGATACACAGAGACACATGCACACATACAGACACAGACACACACCACAGACACATACAGACCTACACACACACACACAAAAACACACATAAGCACACACATAGAGACAGACAGACACCACACACACACAGAGACACACACAGACACATGCATATACACAAACAGAGACAGAACACACCACAGACACACACACACAAACACACACAGACACACATACACAGAGACACACACAGACACATAGACACACATAGACAGACATACAAACAGACACACACATAGACAGACACACACACAGACACATACAGACATATGCACGCAGACATATAGACACACACACTAAAATTAATAAATATAATTTGCTAACTTGTCTTTGAAACAACTGTGAGGGGCTGGAGAGCTGGTTCATCCGTTCAGGGCACTTGCTGCTCTTGCAGAAGACCTGAGCTCTGTTCTCAGCACCCATGTTAGAGGGTCACACACTCCTGCAACTTCCATTCCAGAGGATCTGACATTTCTGGCCTCCTCAGGGACTTACAGACACATGCACGCACATAGATACACACACATACACATAATTAAAAATAACTCTGAAAAAAGAATAAAGGAACAATGAAGTTGACCTCTGACCTACACCTATTCACACTCACACACACTCACATTCACACACACATGCCATTGACACACACAAATAAATACATACATACACATGAACATACAACAAGAAAGAAGATGGGGAGAGAAAAGTGAAAAGAAATTGTGAGACTTTGAATTTACAAATATCAGCTATCCACAGGACACTGGGAATATGGAGACACGGTTATTTGTTGGTCCCATCCCCAGATTCCTGGCAATAGCTTAGGAATGATACAAGCCATTCTAAATTAAGCCCAGAATTAAATTAAGAAGAAAGTTCCAGGGCATAGGGGAATTTTCCAGCTCCTTCCCAAGGAAGGACTGGCGTGGCCAGGAGCTGGGTCAGAAAGAAAGGAAAGCAGGTTGGACAGGAACAGCCCGGGAAACCCGGAGCAAGGGACTCCAGGAGGAGGCCACCAAGCTGCACCAGTTGGAAGTTCTACAAAGTGACTGCTCAATAGAGTGAGTCACCTCTGCAAGGACACAGAGCTCTGGCATTTGGCTACTTCAGGCCAGGCTCTGAAACACCCAACCCACTCTGATTTTCCAGCGATGAATCACAAGGTTTGTTATTAACAACAGACCCTCTGTAAGCTTCCTATGGAAGAGCCAGATCTCTCTGTTTCTGTGACAGTGAAAAAAAAAAAAAATGAAAATGCCATCAGTATGTCACTGTAACGTTCTAAATACCATCATTCTTGGGCCAACGAGGAGGCTCAGAAAGCAGAGGCAATTGCTGCCAAGACTGATGACGTGGGTTCAATCCCAGGTCCTTCATGGAGGAAGGAGAGAATGGACTCCCGCAAGATGTCCTCTGACCTCTGCATGTGTGTCACGGCTCACACATGATTTGTTAAATGTAATTTTAAAAATTTTAAGTAATTGCTAACAATTTATCATTCTTACTGGGCATGGTGGAACACACCTTTAATGCCAGTACTTTGAAGGCAGAGGCAGGCAGATCTCTTCGAGTTTAAGGCCAGCTTGATCTACATTGTGAGTTCCAGACTAGATCATGTCTCAAAAAGATGTCATTATTTGTCATTATTGCTAATTTGTCATTATTGTCATATCCGCTGACCTCTAGTCCCCCAGGTAAAATCTCCCATCAGACTGCCCTGGCCACATCTGCTGTGGCTGCACCTGGCATGGCCTCTGTGGCTGCACTGGGTGTGGACGCTGTGGCTATGGTGGCTTTACAGTATGGACTTAAGTGCTTTAGACTTCTCTTCTTGAACCCCTTTGACTACTTACTGCTGTTCATGAGTTCTTCTAACCCATCCCATCTCAACTTTGCTAGGGAAAAATCAAAAGGGACTTTTGATTGAGGCCACACTTCAGGGAGTGGGGACAAACGATGGACCGGAGGAGCAAGTGAGAGGATCCAGGAGCAAGTGAGAATACAGCTCAGAGGAGGACTCTGCCATTCTCACACTTTGATCTGGGTTGGGCAGGCAAACATACCAACTCCAAAAGCTCATGTGGGCAGTTTTGTCCCCACTGTGCTCTCCTTCATCCCTTAAAGTATTGTCCTGGGGCCAGCAAGATGGCTCAGTGGGTAAAGGTGCTTGTTGCCCATACTAAGAACCTGAGTTCTATCCCAGGGATCCACGTGGGAGAGAATGAGCTCCTGCAAGTTGTCCTCTGACTCCCATTTGCTTACCATAGTACCATAGCATAAGTGTGCGTTGCATTGGGGTGTGGGTGTGTGTCTGTGTGTGTAATATATAAATGTAACAATAAATAAACAAATGTAGTCAGCCTCATTGTTAAGTTTTTAAATTTTTGCTACATTTTATTTATTTGGTGTGTATACAATCTTGCCACAGTATACCTGTGGTAGTCAGGAGAGAACCGGTGGGAGTTGGTTCTTTCCTTCTACTATGCCAGTCCTAGGGATCAAGGTCCAGTCATCTGCCTTGGCAGCAAGTACCATTACACAGTAAGCCACCTTACCAGCCAGTCATCTTTATAACCATGGCCAGGGAAACCTCACCAAGCGAATCTATGTTCAGCCCAGGGCAAGGACAAAGGAAGGGAGACAAGCAGCTTCCCATAGTATGGCTGTCATCAGTAGGTGGTTGGGCATTTCTGCATCTTTCCATGGGCCACAACTGAGCCACTTGGCCACACCCAACTGCAGAGGAAGCTGGGAAATGTGGTCCCTGGTGTCCATCATGTTGGAATGGTCTGTTTCTAAAAAGACAGTATCAATGGAGACAACTGAGGACAGTTACAACTTCTTGTCATAAACCTCAAGAGAAAAGTGATTTCAGGGCCCAGTAGCCCCTGCCCATGAGATGCCAGGTAGAAGAATTAAGGAAACCCTGAGCTTTGTCCAAAGAGGTTGCAGTTTATTGCTGTTCAGCTCTTGGCTCTCACTTATCCACAGTGACCTTGGAGCAGAAGAGTGGCTAGAATATATTCCCTACTCCAGTGACTTTGGGCCTGGCCATCTGATCTGTGGGACGTGAAGTGATGGGTTATGGGGCTTAAGCCATGCCTGAAAGGCCATTCTTTGTTTCCACTTGAGTCATCTACCATGAGAAAGTCAAATCCCAAAAAGCAACTTGCCCAAGAAAATGAAGAAATAGCTAGAGCATGCCTGAATGTGGCCAGCCCTCGGTCTCATGAGCGGAGAAAACACATGGGCACTGCTGTTGTTAGCTGGTGTTTTGGGGTAAATGGTTATGGAGTGTTAATGCAGTTAAAACTGGCTTGCATGGACACCATAGCACTCTCTCAATCCCTGATCCTGCACCCAACCTTTGACCTCTACTTAAGTGCATTAACTCACATAGTTGCCTGTCATTTACAAGATGCCTGTCACATGCCAGAAACTGATGCAGGTGCTGAGGCTCCAGATTACTTGTGACACTTTGGGTCAAGGGGGAGAGACAGACAACGGAGACACTCAATGACACTATAGCACAGTACAGCCTTCAGTCAGGACCTGAGGGGAAGCTCAGTGGGCTGTGCAGAGTGAGAGAACTTTCCTTTGTTTCTTTTGCTCCCAGACCCCATGTATAGCCCTCCCACCCATCCAGAAACTTGAGGCTGGGTCCCAAGTGAGTACCAGACTTCAGGAAGTGCTATAGAAGTAGCTGTGAGTGACAGTCAGAAAGGGCAGTTACTACTCTGCAATTACAGATAAGTGTTAATTCAGCACTTACTAGGTAACTTCTAGAGAAGAAAAACACATGCCCCTCCATGCAGAGAACAGCCTCCTGGGGACAGTGTTATGTCTCTGCAGAGCTGATGGACCTGTTGTTTCTAACTCTGTTGCTTTAAGTGGTTTATGCAGTTTCTACACTGTAAAGAGGGATGTGTGAAGTAGAAGCTTATGATTTCTTCGGAAAGTCGGTCATGTCAGCAGATGGTGTTTTGCTGGGGTAAACACATGAAGGAGTGTTTTCCTGAAGCAGACACAGGAGAGAGGATGCTCTGCTAAAGCAAGCGTGTGAAAGGACATGTGATGAAGGAGTCTTTGCTAACGACACGCATGTATTGGTCTACCTTACATTGCATAGTTGAGTTGCATTTGTCGGGACTCCATAGAGAGAAACCTGATGGTGTGCTGGTGGTGTGCTGAAGGTTCTTGCTGCTTCCATGGACTTGGGCTGATTGGCAGAGTGATGTCAGCTGAGACAGACTCACTGACACATGCAAGACACGTGGTGAGACAAGACCCATGGAGGACATGTGATGTTTGGAGGGAGTATAAAAAGGACTCAACACACTGTGAGCGGGGCTTGGCTTACTTGTAGAGCTAACTTTGCAATGCTTCTTGGTCTCACATCTTTGATGATATTTGCTTCATTGAGTGAGGCACAGCTGAGAACTTCTGGTGTCCCTGTTGGTCCAAATGCCTCCTGATGATACATGCCAATTCAGCTGAGGCCTAGTTGCCTCTGCTAGGTTGTGCCACAACTGCTGATTCATGTCTGCTATTCCAACTACCAAACTGGAGTACTGGTGTATCTGCCAAGTGTTTGCAAGTGGATCAAGATTCACTGATTACCACTTACCTGTGAACTGAATCTGCTGATTTCCTGGCAACACAGATAGTATTTGCTCCAAAGAAACATTTCTAAATAGATCTACTTCCCCCACATCCTAATAATTTTTCTAGTCTACTCCTTCTGGTAGGTGGTGGGCTAGAAGTGAGGTTAAAGTGCTTAGGAATCATCATTAAAAGTAGGGTTGAGAAAAATTTAAGCCTACATATGTGACTTTTAGCAGCCACCCTAGAATTTCCACTGAGGACATGGCAGCCCAGTAGAGATTACAGTTCCTGACTCTCTTGCAGCTATATGTGGTCATGTAACTATTGCATTCTTGACAGGCCATAGAACAAAAATGTCATGTGTTCTGGACCAAGAAAGCTCTATCAATTAATTTCCCTTTGGTTTGTGGCCACTTGGAGAGATAGAATTGAACACCATCTAAAATGTGGTTGAGATGTCAAGGCAGACTATGTCACAGAAAGATTACAAAAACATGTATCTACTCACATAATAGGGGTTCCTGGATTTCTAGAGGACAAACAGGGACTGGCTTGAGATCTATGGGGGTGGGGGAGGGGGGAGCTAGGGTGAGGTTTCAACTTCCTGCTACCACCAGATGGAGGGAGCACATGAGAGTGTTCATCAGCTTGCCAGAATGTGGGATACACAGGAAAGAGAGGGGCAGGGTATAAAGCTGTTGGCAAACACCAAAATGGAGTCAGGCCTTTTCATATACCCTTCTTCTATTTTGAATGTAAATATGGAGGTAGTATAGAACCATCTGCAGCCATGCAGACAAGGACACTGCTCTGCAAATGGCTAAATGACAGACCAAGGACAATGTTATGGGGATGCTGAACAAGGGAGAAGGAGGGTTGGCCCCCCAGCCCTCTGGAGCTTCCCTGTGAACCCCGGGTGCTTACAAGTTGAGAATTTCAAAATTGCCATGAAGTTTCCAACACAAAGAAATGACTGGCTATGTCATTCATTACCCTGATTTGAGCATTACACGTTGCAAACTTGTATTGAAATTTCACACTGAATCCCATAAGCCAGACCTGGTAGTGCAGGCCAGCAGTCCTAGCACTTGGGAGGCTGTGGCAGGAGTTTATAAGTTCAAAGCCAGTGTATGCACTCCAGTGAGACCCAGTCTCAATATAAAAATTAACAAGGCTGAGGATATAGCTCCGTGTGGAACACTCACCTACACACACAAACCAAGCCCCTAGACCTCTCTTCTAAAAACTAGATTTATTTTATATTTTTTTGTATGAGCATTTTGACTCTGTGTATGTGTGTGTGAGTGTGTATGTGTGTGTGTGTGTGTGTGTGTGTGTGTGCACTGTGTGCATGTCTGGAGACCTCATTGTTCAGAAAAGAGCATCAGATCCCTTAGGACTGTAGTTATAGATGATTGTAAGCTGCCATGTGGATGCTAGGAACAGAACTTGGGTTCTCTGCAAGAGCAACAAGTGCTCTTAACCACTGAGCCATCTCTCCAGCCCCGTCTGTATTCTTCTTGAAAATTTGACAACTATATGTCAATTAAAAAAAATATTTTAGTCACATCTGGAGAAAAGATGGCTCAGCAGGTAAAGACATTTGTTGTAAAGCCCAATGACATGAGTTCAATGCCCGGAACCCATCTAACAGAAGGAGAGAACTGACTTCTACAAGTTGTCCCCAGGCCTCCATATGCATGTTGTGACATACGTGTGCATGAGGGTGCACACATATGCACACATGCACACATGTACACACACACATACGCACAAGTGAATACATAAATAAATACTTAAAAGCTGTTCTGCTCTAGTAGGACGGTGAAGCGGGCACACTGCTGTGTCTTCCCTGGGATTTCATTTCAATCAAAAGCACAGCTATGGTATTTAAAACTAAAATGAGTAAACCCTAGGGGTCAGGTTCATAGCTTTTTAAGTTTTGTTTTAAAGACTTTTTAAAGATTTACTTATTTTATTTTACATGTATGAGTGTTTTGCCTGCATGTATATCTGTGTGCTGTGTGCATGCCTGGAGCCTGTGGAAGTCAGAAGAGGGCATCAGATTCTCTGGAACTAGAGTTAAAGACGGTTGTCAGTCTCTGTGTGGTTGCTGGGAACTGAACCTGGCTCCTCTGCAAGAGCATCCAGTGCTCTTAACCACTGAGCCATCTCTGCAGCCCCTTCTCACTGCCTTAGCTTGGTGGATACAGTGAAGCAAGGCAGCCAGGAGAGATGATCAGCAGATCAAAATGGTGATAAGTTAAAGCCAGTCAGATCCTTATAGTGAAAAGGAATGCGAACACGGCATCTCAGGGCATGTGCTGTGCTTACGAAGGGAGCACACAGGTCCATAGGACCCTGACCAGACATCTGCAGTCCATATTTTTAGGGAACCTACTGTGTGATGAAAAACAAGGCCACTGCTGTGGATATCCTGTGCAAGAAAGGAGCTGGTAGCCTAGCAACTACCACAGGCCAGCCCAGAGGCAAGCACAGTCCAGTGTGCAGACATGTCACACGCCTGCAGTGGCCTAGTGGAGGACACTTCCCCAGACCAGCAAGCTGGCCTGATGCTAGAAGTTATAGTCGAGGTCACAGATCTGAATGATGTTATTCATTCCGTGTTCTACAGTGCAAGAGACCTGAGCCCACTACCCTCCAACTACGGGCTGCTGCCTGCCTGCTGAGGGCCCAGAAAGCCTGCCTTGGCCCAAGCATGCTCATAGTCATACCTGGTTAGCCAAGTTAAAGTGCCAACTTACCCTCTTACCACCTTGGGTCCTGAGCAAATCCCTCCACTCCTTCCTACCTGGATTTCCTCCGTAGCCAGAACCTAAGGGTTGGAAGGAATAAATGACACAATGCCTGGCCTATCACAAGGCTGCACAGTGTCACGCTTGCTCTCCTCCACTCTGTAAATTGAGTCCTATTTTTAGAAAGCTGGAGAGCCGGCTGTTTAAATAGTTTCTCTGATTGGGTAGTAATTTCATCCATGAGCATTCCTGAACTCCAAATGCCTGAAAGTCCAAATGGAAGAAAATCAGAGGCTCTGAGTTGGAAAGCTCTCTGCCCAGCCTCCTTCCAGAACCTTCTCCACCACATCACCACATCCCTATAAAACACTAGTTTCTGCTCAGACACAGCCAGTAGCAGGGAGCTTCTGTTTCCCCGTTCCAACAGCCCAGATGAATGGCCTCCCTGTCACTCTGTGTATCTGTATATGTATACAGGTGCACATGTGTATGTACACATGTAGAGGCCATAGGATGTAGTCACATAGTAAAGCCACTTCCTCCTGCATGATGGATACTCTCCATTATCACCCCACAGACTTCCAAAATTTTCCTGTTGCTATAGATCTCCTTGAAGATTTGTCCTAAGCTTTGGTTGTCTAAAATCCCTCTGTTTCCCACAGGCCCAATCATCACCATTGTAAGCTTGTGCCAAGTGACTTGTATGCATGCATGTTTGTGCATCTGTATACAGGCACACATGCATGTGTGTGTGGAGGCCAGAGAACTGCCAATGTCATTCCTCAGGCACTGTCCACATTGGATTTTGTTGTTTTGAAGCAGGGCTTCTCACTGCCCTGAATCTTGCAAAGTAGGCCAGCAATCCCCAGGGATCTGCCTATCCCCTCCTCACCAGCGTGGCAGTTACAACTCCTCATTGCTGTGCCTGGCTTCTTCACATGGTTTCTGGGGATTGAAATCAGGCTCTGTCTAAGAGGTTCTACCAGCACCTGACCAATACAGATGCAGATACTCACAGCCAACCATGGGACTGAGCCCAGGACCCCAGTGGAAGAGCTAGGGGAAGGACTGAAGGAGCCAAAGGGGATTGCAACCCCATAAGAACAGTATCAACTAACTGGACCATCCAGAGCTCCCAGGGACTAAACAACCAACCAAAGAGTACACATGGAGGGAGCCAGGACTCCAGATACATATGTAGCAGAGGATGGACTTATCTGACATCAATGGGAGGCGAGGGAAGCTTGATGTCCCAGTGTAGGGGGATGCTAGAGGGATGAGGCCGGAGTGGATAAATGGGTAGAAGAGAGCACCCTCACGGAGGCAAAGGGGAGGGGGAGAGGGGGGATGGGATGGGGGATTGGTGGAGAGGTAACCAGGAAGGGGGATATCATTTGAAAGTAAATGAATAAAATGATTAATGAAAGAAAGAAAGAAAAGAAAGGAAGGAAGGAAGGAAGGAAGGAAGGAAGGAAGGAAGGAAGGAAAAGAAAACACTGAGCCATCTCCCTAGTCTGCCCAAGTGACTTTTAAATGTCATGCGGCTTCACAGAGCTTTAGGAAATAGTCGTCTACCTGTCCCTGCCAGGGAAGTCTGTAGACTCAGGTCTCTATGTTCCACCCCACTCCACCCACTCCCCACGCATGTACCAACTCCGAACTATTTTGTGTGTGAGGTTAGCATCCCATCTCTGAACCATCTTGTTGTATAAAATGATGAGCAGAGGAGTCAGGGATGTGACTCGGTCAAGAGCACTTGCATATAATGAATGTGTAAAGCTCAGAGTTGAGAGTCAAATGTGAAAAAAAAAAAAAGAAACTTACCAAGGTGTGGCAGAATATACCTGTAAATCTCAGCATTTAGCAGGCGGAAATGAGAAGACTGAATTTGAGGCTAGCCTGGGCTACACTGTAAGACCCTTTCTCAGAAACTCAAAGGCTGGGAATATACCGCAATAGTAGCAAGCACAATGCCCTATGTTGAACCCGGCACTAGAGAAGAAGCTCAGACAGCTTTTTTTAAAAAAAAAAAAGATCCCCCCCCCCCACTCCAGCCCTGCTCGCTCTGGCCCAAGGACCCAGTTATCCATTTTTTAAAAAATGTAAGTGCACTGTAGCTGTCTTCACCAGAAGAGGATATCAGATCCCATTACAAATGATTGTGAGCCACCATGTGGTTGCTGGGATTTGAACTCATGACCTCTGGAAGAGCAGTCAGTGCTTTTAACCACTGAGCCATCTCTCCAGCCCATATATGTATACATTCTAAGAAAATAATTTTTGCATCTAGACTCATGATGCAATTCATTGCTGTGGTGACTGTAATCATCTACCACAACCTGAAAGGCAAATAATTTATCCTCGGTTTCCTCATCTTTAAAACAACACCCAGGGATGAGAAGGATCACTCAGTAGACCTGAGTTTGGTTCCCAGCACTCATACTGGGTGGCCCACAGTTGCCTGTATCTCCAGCTCCAGGGGTATCTGATGCCCTCTTCTGGCCTCTATGGGCAACTGCACTCATATGCATACACACAAAAATACAGTTACAAACATAACTTTAAAAAATAAGATAAAATCTTTTTAAAATTTCATTTTGCAGAGCTCAGGGAAGGATTTGATTGGTGCACACAGATAGCATGTATTGTACATAGCTTATGATGAACATGTGCTTAACACATGAGGCCTGGGTTCGATTCCCTAAAACTGCCCCAAAGGGGCGGAGGGAGGCATTCGTTGTACATTTAATTGTATGAAGTAAGTGATAAAATAAATGGAGGGATGAGGAAGCCGGTGCACACCTTTAACCCCAGCTCTCAGGAGGCAGAGATGGGGATCCTTGTGAATTCAAGCTAGCCTGAGCGACACCTGAGTGACACCAAAAAATCAGGCAGCAGACATATTGTTATAGAGATATATTTAAATGAACTCCAGTTTCTAGTTAGCCCTGCTTTGTGCCATTGTACGACTTCAGGCAGGGGCTCACTCACACGGTAACTGCAAGGATTGGGAGGGGGGAGGGGAGTGTGAAGCTTGGGGCAAATGTTGGCCATTCTCATTACTAGACTCCTAGGCTGGTACGGACTAGTGTGGCTGCCACGCTGCTGGACACCTTGCCTGGAGTGCTTTCCTTCTTTTGAATTATTTCCTTGGGACAAATTCAAACTTCTTTCTCCAGCTTGCTACAGTTGTCAGCTCCAAGAAAAGCAGGTAGCCATAAATCCTGAGGCAGCTGAGGCCCAGGATGGAGCAGGGGCAGCTCCCCTGCTAGGAGCTGCCTGCAATGGGTGTGGCCCATAACTGCTCCTGGCCGAGGCCCATGTGCCAGAGATTACATCATCTGGAGAATGGAATCCTCAGCAGTGGGGTGGGAAGGCCAGGGGTTGGCAGGAGATGTTTACTCCCTTGGCACTTCTTTCTCCGTCTGGGGGTTGGGGGTGAGAACTGGTCCAGATGCCATGTGCCAAGTTTCCTTCTCTTAGGTATATACAGATCACACCTCAGATGGGCCTAGAAAGGCCTAAGGTTATGGGTGAGAGTGTGTAAGGAGACATATATTGGATGAGATAAGAGATAGCTGGGCAGTGGTGGCACACGCCTTTAATCCCAGCACTTGGGAGGCAGAGGCAGGCAGATTTCTAAGTTTGAGGCCAGCCTGGTCTACAGAGTGAGTTCCAGGACAGCCACGGCTACACAGAGAAACCCTGTCTCAAAAAAACAAAAAAAAAAAAAAGAGGAAAGGCAGGGTCCTAGGTGCTCTTCTCCCCTGCTTAGGTTCCAAAAGACACTAAATCTCAGAATTGCTCATACTGTTTCAAGTAGATAAGCCAGATGTCAGTTAAAACACCCCATCCTTTCAATTCAAGTAAAATCAGTACTGATCACATCCTGTGTGTACCCCTCCTGGGTGTGCAGGGATTCTGAGACCTAATGATCATCCTGGTTATCACTGGCTTCATAATCAGCCAAGTGAATTCACTCTGGGGATCCTCCTGCTACCTGCAGGTAAAACCCCTAGTCTGCTGCTCCAAGTAGACCTGGATAGAAGTCGGCTCTCCTCCATGGTTCAGAACAGCAAAAGTAAAATAGTAATTAAAAACCACTCAAGTGCACTGCAAATTTAAACAGCAAGATGGGGAGGGAGAGAGGGAGGGAGAGAGGGAAGGGGCTGCATGTAGGTGCACACATACATCATACATGCATGCATGTAGTGGAAGCCAGAGGTCCACATAGGACATTTCTGTTGCTTTCCTTTTTTTTTTTTTAATATTTATTTATTATATGTAAGTACACTGTAGCTGTCTTCAGACACACCAGAAGATAGCATCAGATCCCATTACAGATGGTTGTGAGCCACCATGTGGTTGCTGGGATTTGAACTCAAGACCTCTGGAAGAACAGTCAGGGCTCTTAACTGCTGAGCCATCTCTCCAGCCCTTTTTTATTTCTTTTTTTTTTAAGATAGGTTTCTCTCTAAACCTGGAGCTCAGTGTTTCAAGTTGCTTGGCCACTAAGCCCTCACGATCCTCTTGTCTCTTTCTCCCCAACATTGGGTCTACAGATGAACAGCCTCATGCCCAACTTTTACAGGGGTGCTAGAGATCCAAATTCAGAATCTCATGTTTGTGCAGACGAGTACTTTAGCCATTGAGCCATGTTCTTAGACCTTTCATTTGGTGGTGGCAGTGGTGTGTGTGTGTGTGTAGGTGTGATACATGTGTTGTCAGAAGGGATTACTTTCTACTCCTTTCAACATCTGACAAAAAATAAAGAGTGGCTGGGTGTGGTGGCACAGGACATTGATCCAGGCACCCAGGAGGCAGATCTCTGTGAGTTGTAGTGAGTTCTAGGACAGTCAGAACTATATACTGCTACCCTGCTGAGAGAGGGAGAGGGAGAGGGAGAGAGAGAGAGAGAGAGAGAACTCAAACACATGTGCTGGCTAGTTTTATGTCAACTTGGTACAAGCTAGAGTTATCTAAAAGGATGAAAACCTCAGCTGACAAAATGTCTCCATAAGATCTGGCTGTAAGGCATTTTCTTAATTAGTGATTGATATGGAAGGGGTCAGCCCATTGTCGGTGGGGCCACTCATGGGCTGATGGTCCTGGGTTCTGTAAGAAAGTAGGCTGAGCAAGCCACGAGGAACAATCCAGTAAGCAGCCCCCTCCAAAGCTTCTGCATCAGCTCCACCCTCAGGTTCCTGGCCTGCTTGAGTTCCTGTCCTGATTTCCTTCAGTAATAGTGATATGGAAGTATAAGTCAAATAAACCCTTTCCTCTCCAAGTTGCTTTGGTCATGATGTTTCAACACAGCAGTAGTAACCCTAACTAAGACACCAGACTTCTTTCTATCCCATGGGTTATTGTTTAACTTATTTATTTATTCACTCATTCATCCATTCATTTATTTGTAGGGTAGGGGGCGGTGCATGTGCTTCAGCACACAGCCAGAGGTTTGAGGACAGGAATCAGCTTTCACCTTCTACCATGGATGTTCCATGGATCACACTCAAGTCATCTGGTTTGGCAGCAAGTACCTTTCCCCACTGAACCACCTTGTGCTCCAATTCCATGTTTCCAGAAGTGTTACCACAAATTCCCAGTCCACCCAGCCTGGGAGTGGAGCACTTGACCACAGCCTGGCTCAGTTCAATTGCAGCTTCCTATTCTCCTATGCAAGGAGTCGGACCTGGGGCTGCTGGGGTCATCTCTCCAACTACAGGGAAGAGGCTTTTCCATGGGGGGAAAAGAAAGAAGCCAAGACCAAAGAAAAAAGAATCTGAGCCAAGAAATCCACTTGAGTGAACTGTGACAGCCGCCACCCTATGAATGACACTTCCCCTGAGCTTAGCTTTCCTGCTTTGCTTCAAATATTGGGCTGGGAGATGGAGAGATGACTCGGGCAGTAAAACCACTTGCTGCATAAGCATGAGGACCTGAGTTCAAACCCCAGAGCCCACATAAAACAACTGTGCGTGGTGGCAATTGCCTGTAATCCCAGCACTAGTGGCAAAGACTGATGGATCCCTGAGGCTTGTCAGCTGGCCAGCCTAGCCTAATCTATGAGTCCCAGGTCCTAGTGAGAGACCTTGTCTCAACCAACAAGGTGAACTGCTCCTGATCTCTGGCTTCCAAATATATGAACACGCCTGCATGTGCACACACAGACATGGAAGAACACCCAGATATGAGCATATACTCAGACAAAGAACAATAGGTAAGAAAAATTAAAATTGGACATGAGAGGCAATCACTGACTTGCAGAAGGCTGTGCACAGAAGTGGAGGCCCTCCTATCTGTTCCCCAGGGCTAGGGTTGCTTAGGGCTTGCAGCCCTGGAAGGGGGCCTCCCTTCCATATTTGGCTCAGCCCAGAGCAAAGCAGAGGCAGTGTGTGCAGGGCAATCAGGTAGTCAGGAGCTAGGCAGTCTGTCCCGAGCAGACCCCAGTCCACCTTGGCTCTGCTCCCATTTCATCCTGCCCTGCTGCCCATGGCCCTGACAGATCATTTCCCAGAGACAGTTTTTTTTTTTTTTTCTCAAAAGAAACCCAGATGTTCAAATCATTGCTATTTTACACTGTGTACCTGTTGGGCATACTCAGCCCCCAAATTCTAAACTTCTGAGCCCCAACATTGCCTCACAAATGGAAAATTCCATGCCATAAAGCTTGGTTTTGAGGTCAGACATCCTCCCATCCTAACCCTTAAGAGGCAAAGACAAGCAGGTAAGTGTGAACTTGAGACCAGCTTGGTCTACATATCGAGTTCTAGGCCAGCCAGAGCTGCACAGTGAGACCCTATCTCAAAACAAAAAGGAAACTTGGTTTTAGACCAATGAAATAGTAGGTAAGGATTTTGCTACCGAGTCTGACAACTGAGCTCAATCCCCAAGACCCCTATGGTAGAAGGAGAGAACCAGCTCCCACCAGTTACCCTCTGACGTCCACACATGTACTGTGGTACATGTGAGCTACACACACACACACAATAATAATAAGTTAGATCATTTTTTAAGTCTTGATTTGAGAGACAATCAAGACAGCTCTGTGGGTTAAGAACTCGCTGCCAAGCCTGACTACATGAATTCAATCCCCGGGACCCACATAGAGGTGGAAGAGATGCTCTCTGACTTCCACACACTCACTGTAGCATGCCCTCACACAAGTGTGCACACACACATACCACACACACATACACCTGCACATACACACGTACAGATCACACATACCACACACATGTACATATTTACCCATATATGTGCATACTACACACACTCACACACAAAATACTTTTTAAAATATAAAAGCAGATCCTTGTATAAAAGTCTTTAAAATGTTCTATATGAAACAAAATAATTATCTTCAAGACAGCTCACTATATAGTCATAATATTTCAAAATTGGAAAAAAAAATAAAAGCCAGAACACTTCTTGTCCTGAGTACTTCAGAGAACTGACCAGCCCACAATGTGTATATGGTTTTTTCCTGTGTGCATTTTTTTCCTGAGAGAGGGTTGGTAGCTTTCACCAACTTCTCAAAGAGTTTCTGAGACTTGGAAAAGAGATAGAAAGAGAGAGAGGAAGGAAGGAAGGAAGGGAGGGAGGGAGGAAGGGAGGGAGGGAGGGAGGGAAGAAGAGAGGGAGGGAGGAAGAGAGGGAGGGAGGGAGGGAGGAAGGAAGGGAGGGAGGGAGGGAGGAAGGAAGAGAGGGAGGGAGGGAGGGAGGAAGGAAGGAAGAGAGGGAGGGAGGGAGGAAGAGAGGGAGGGAGGGAAGAAGAGAGGGAGGGAGGGAAGAAGAGAGGGAGGAAGGGAGGGAGGAAGGAAGAAAGGGAGGGAGGGAGGAAGGAAGGGAGGGAGGGAGGGAGGAAGGGAGGAAGGGAGGGAGGAAGGAAGGGAGGGAGGGAGGGAGGAAGGAAGAGAGGAAGGGAGGGAGGGAGGAAGAGAGGGAGGGAGGGAGGAAGGGAGGGAGGGAGGGAGGGAAGGAAGGAAAGAAGGAAGGAAGGAAGGAAGGAAGGAAGGAAGGAAGGAAGGAAGGGCTGGAGAGATGGCTCAGTGGTTAAGAGCACTGACTGTTCTTCCAAAGGTCCTGAGTTCTACTCCCAGCAACCCCATGGTGGCTCACAACCATCTGTAATGGGATCTGATGCCCTCTTCTGGTGTGTCTGAAGACAGCCACACTGTACTTATATAAATAAAATAAACAAATATGAGAGAGAGAGAGAGAGAGAGAGAGACTGACTCTGATGAGAGGATGGAGGAGGGAGGAGCCACATTTCCTGAATGAAGCTTCTCCCACTACCAGAGAGAATCAGGGTCAGATGCTAAGGGCAGATCACAGGTTAGTCTAGCCAGGACGGTCCTCAGGGGTCTGTGAGTATTCTCAGCCTCAGCATCTTTTGTTCAAGCAAAATTTTAGACAAAATACCAAGCTGGGAACCAGACAAAGGAGGCAGAACTGGGACAGGAAGAGGGGAACTTGACCCTCAAAGACACCTGGGAGTAGCACAGAGAGGCTCTGTGCAGTCCGTAAGCTACCTCAGGCTTCTTCCATGTGCCTTTTAGGAAAGCCCTTATTTAGCTAACTCAACTCTTTTAAAAGCCGGGGAAACTGAGGCATATAAGGAAATGAGTTGGATCTGGGTGGTGGTGGTGGCACATGTTTTTAATCCCAGCACACAGGAGGCAGAGGCAGGCAGATCTCCATGAATTTGAGGCCAGCCTGGTCTACAGAGGGAGTTCCAGGAGAGCCAGGGCTACACAGAGAAACCCTGTCTCAGGAAGAGAAAGGAAAAGAAGGGAAGGGAAGGGAAGAGGATGACCATGTTGTAAGCTAATTAGTGACATCATAGGAGCCAGATTGTAAGATCCCCGGCTCTAACTCTCTTGTGTTCTCCCAGTCTTGGAAAAAGTAGAAACTATATTTTCTGTCCCCACAGCCCACATTCTGGGGCCTGCCTTCAGGCCTTTGAAACACCTCTAGGCCGGCCACAGGAATCTCCCTCACCCCAGATAGTTCAGAGCTGCTGTATCCTTGAGCTGATGTCACTTGTCAGAATGGTCTCCATCAGTGACCGGGGAGGGGCCAGTGTGAACCCCAGTTCCCAGGAGTGGGATCTGCTAGAGGCTGAGTCCCAAGATGTCTCCCTTTACAAGGATGAAATTTCACGACTTGTAGGTTTTAATTAAATTTTTTTTATATTTTTGTGGAAAAATTCCCCTACTTCTGCAGCTCACTCCTTATTATTAAAAACCATGACAAGACAAAGGGGAAATGCTGTCCAAGTGTCCAGAATGAGACCATATTTTAGCAAAGATCTGGCCACACTGCACCCTTGAAACCCATTCCCTGCTTCCAAATACTGGGGCCACCCCCATGACTCCGCAGATCAGATTTTTAAGTCCAGGGCTTATTGCTTTCTGGGCCTCCTGGGATGTAGAGGATTATTCTGGACTTAATCCTTTAATAATTTTTCCCCCTCCTGTCTGAGGTCTGGCTTTCCGGCTGAACTCAGACTGGGTAAAAGAACCTGCATCCAGCTCTGTGGACCCCCTTGCAGGCTGTCGTCCTCCGTTACTGTCAGAAAGTTAGAAGGGGCTATTTAGGTAGCTGCCCACTTCTGGGACATGTAAAGACAAAGCTTGAAGGCTAGACTGGAGCTTTTAGTCTGGTCCAAGGGAGAGGCCATTCATGGCGCATCCTGCACCAGAACCTGGCACGTTTTTTGTCTCTTAGGGGTGGAGGCATCACTCCCATCTCTTTGAAGAAGCAATGGAGACCCGATGCCAACTATAACTTGTCCAAGTTGACACAGGGGGCAAGTGGCAGAACCCGACTTTGAACTCTCTCCTGCTAGGCTCTCTGAACTGTAGAACATTGAAGGCACTGTACGAGGAACAGGGGTAAGCTACCGAGATTGTTAAGAAGTAGGATGTGCAGGGCATGGTGACTCATGCCTAGAACTCACTGTTTGGGAGGCTGATGCAAAAGAATCATCGCAAGTTCAAGGCCAGCCTGGGCTGGAATGAGACCTTGTTACACAAACATAAAGAAAAAAGAAAAGGCCGGCAGTGGTGGCGCACGCCTTTAATCCCAGCACTTGGGAGGCAGAGACAGGTGGATTCCTGAGTTCGAGGCCAGCCTGGTCTACAGAGTGAGTTCCAGGACAGCCAGGGCTACACAGAGAAACCCTGTCTTGAAAAACCAAAACAGAAAAAAAGAAAAAAGAAAAGAAAGAGCATGCTGGCACCCACTTACAAAGTCACTCAGGAGCATGAGCAAGAGAATCTGGAGTTCAGTGTCATACTTGACATCCCTGAGGACATGACAAGTTTGAGACCAGTTGTGGGCCAACTGAAACCCATCTTTAAAAACAAAATGACATAGGATATATACGACCTAATAACAGTAACGTAGTTATAGATCAGATGGAGGGTTTTTTTTCCCAAGGCTGGGGTTCAAACCTGGGTCCTTGCACACACTAGACAAGTTCTGCACAACTGAGCTGCAGACCCAGCCCTTGAATTGGCTTTTACAGCCGGTTCTTGAGTAAAGGAAGCCTCTATCACACAGACAGGCGCACAATAATGGTTCTGTAAGGTGGGAACAAGGAAGTAGACTAGGGGAAAGCCAGGGCTGTTAACTTCAAGACACTCTTTTGGTTTGGGGTTTTTTGATGTTGTTGTTCTGTTTTGTTTGCTTGTTTGGTTGGTTGTTTTTTTTAGTTTTTTGAAACAGAGTTTTTCTCTGCCTCTGCCTCCCAGGAATTAAAGGCATGCACCACCACCACCACCACTCAGTGTTAAGTCACTCTTACATAACAGCTAAACCAGAGGTGAGTTCCTTATGATGTCAAGATCAGTTATAATCTCCTGTTTTTGGAATGAGCCCATCTGTTTTGGAATCCATCTGCCTCCTTAAAGCCTTGGTTTGATTATGCAGAATTTAGGATGAGTGACTCCATTTTGTATAATCTGGTCAGTTGGAACCAGTTCAAGAGCTCAGATCAGACAATTGCATGTTATTATTTCTATTGGACAGATGTGTCCTCAAGGAGTTCACACTTTGGGTAGAAACTGAGATCTGGCCGATCTATGAGTCTAGAACATTCAGTAGCAGGAAGCTGAGCAGGGATTAAGTCAAGGGAAGGAAGTGTGTACAGAGCAGCGCTCACCTGTAATCCTAGCACTGGGGAGGCAGAGAGCAAAGGATCCCTAAGGTTTGCTGGCCAGCAAATATAACTGACTCTGTGAGCTCCAGATTAAACAAGAGACCTTGCCTCAAAAAATAAAAGATGAAGAATAATTAAAATTGACTTCTGGCCTATACACACACACATACATATGCATGTACACACACATACACACACCATGGAACCAAAAGAACAGCGATATATTCTTTCATCATCCAGCCTTCTTAGGCTCAGAGGGAAAAAAAAAATCAGGTTGAGTTCATGTGATGGTTTATATAAGTTCAGCCCAGGGAGTGGCATGATTAGAAGGTGTGGCCCTGTTGGAGTAGGGGTGCCACTGTGGGCATGAGCCTTAAGGACCTCATCCTAGCTGCCTGGAAGCCAGTATTCTGCTAGCAGCCATCAGATGAAGATGTAGAACTCTCAGCTCCTCCTGCACCATGCCTGCCTGGATGCTGCCATGTTCCTGCCTTGATGATAATGGACTGAACCTCTGGACCTGTAAGCCAACCCCAGTTAAATGTTGACCTTATAAGAGTTGCCTTGGTCATAGTGTCTGTTCACAGCAGTAAAACCCTGACTAAGACAGTTCAATACCCTACTCCTCCTGTTGGCACCTGAACCACTGGCATCCCACCTCAGCTTTCCTGGAGATGTGCACAGAAGAGGAGAGTTATGCTCATTTCCCTTGATGAAAGCAATCCCCACTCACCATCCTGTGGACCCTGAAGATCAGCCCTCCTGCCCAGCAGCCTCCTCTGAATCCACAACTCATCTAATCAGCAAGCCTCCAGTGAGCAGCTTCACTGTGCACACAGCTGTCTAAACCACAGGCTTAGAGAAGAAAAAGACAACCCTAGCTGTCCCTAGGGAGAGGCACAACAAATAAGTGGGTAGATGCAAGCCAGCAGGATAGATGATATCAAGGGGGATGGCTGCCAGGGGCTGTGGTAGCATCTGTGTCCCCTGAGAGCTTGTTAGAAATTCACATTGGCAGGCCCAATCCAAGTCAGATAATGCAGACCGTGGGAGCAGGCCACCAATCAACACTTTCATAAACCCTCCCGGTGATTCTGATGTGAATGGCTGTCTCAGAATGTAGAAGAGGGAACTAACCCGGAAAGAAGTGAGGCAGAAAGCCTTCCTGGAGGAAGAAGGCTCCTGCTGTAAACAAGGAGCCAGATTAAAATGTCACAAGCCACAACAAGGGGACCCGCTGTGTATGCAAGAGCTCTGGGGGGTGGGGGTGGGGGGAGTTTCAAGAATGGAAGGGTGGAAGCCCCTAAGGGTGAGTGCCTGTGTCCCAGAACCAGGAGGCTGAGAGAGGAGGTTCTTGAGTTTGAGACCAGGTGGGGCTACACAGTGAGATTCTATCTTAAAGGGGAGAATTGAGGGAAGAGTCATTAGGGAGGGGAGATGGTGGGGGGAGGAGGGAGGGGGAGGGAAGGAGGGGGATGGTAAAAAGGGGGATGGGAGGAAGAGAGATGGGAGAGAGGTAGGGGAGGGATGGTAGGGGAGGGAGGAGGATGGTAGGGGAGGGAGGGGGATGGTAGGGGAGGGAGGAGGATGGTAGGGGGGATGGTAGGGGAGGGAGGGGGATGGTAAGAGAGGGAAGGGGATGGTAGGGGAAGGAGGGGGATGATAGGGGAGGGAGGGGGATGGTAGGAGAGAGGGGGGGAGGAGAGGGGAAGGGAGTGGAGGGAGGGGGAGGGAGGGAGAGGAGAGGGAGGGGGAGGGGAGGGGAGGGAGGGGAGGGAGGGGGAGGGAGGGGGAGGAGAGGGAGGGGGAGGGGAGGGAGGGGGGTGGTAGGGTAGATTGAACAGAGCACTGGGTTTAATCCCAGGAGTGTCAACCAGGTGTAGTGTGGTACATGCCTCTAATCCCAGCACTCAAGAGATAGAAGCAGCAGAATCAAGAGTTCAAGACCGTCCTCAGCTGCACAGCAAGTTTGAAGCCATTCCCATTCTTGGATACATGAGACCCTGTCCCTACTGAAACAAAAGGGGAAAGAAGCTGGCATGTAGCTTGCCTGACGCGCATGAGCCCTAAATTCAATCCTCCATTTCCTAAAACAGGGGCAATGACACACGCCTGTGATCCCAGCACTCAGCACTCAGGAGCTGGAGACAGGAACAGAAGTGCAAGGTCTTCCTTGGCTAGCCTGGGAGACTCAAGACTCTGTCACAAAACAAACACAAACACAGGACAGCTCTATGACAAATGCATGGCTTGACATGAAGAGGGGCTGGGGTGCGGAAAAGCCATCAAAGAAGAGAGTATGGGTGCCCCATGATCCCTCCCTGCAATAAGCAGCCCTGCTGAAGTCAGGCATGGCCGATACTCCAGCCTCCCGAGGGTTTGGAAGCCCCCCACCTCCATCCAGCACCTCCTCTCCTCGGGTTGGTTAACCAAAGCTGCATGACCTCATGTGTTATGGCTGCAGAGACAGAGACACAGAGGAGGCCAGATCCGGTGTTTGTATTGAAATTAATTGGGGACTCATGGATGATGGAGGCTTTAAAGAATGCACAGGCCCCCATGTGATCCCTCAAACAATGGTGTTGCTTACGACTACCACAGCCCCCCAAAGGCCCATATCTGTATATCCACAGCCCTTCTCAATGAAATAATAATTATAGACAGATTTAAAACTTTCAAATACAAAGGGATACCTGAAGAGACTTGTGTTGGGTTGGACTTAGTCAACACTCACACCCCGCTCCCCGACCTATTTTATTAGCCTGTGAAGTAGAGATCCCACACCTTACCAAGGCAGCAGCTTGTCAATCAAGAAAAATCCACTGCTCACCCCCAGACTTGATTTATGGTGATTCAGAGGAGAGATGCTGCCAGGAACAGGCCAGGGCCAGGAAAGTTTCATCTGTCTGGAATCCGACAGGAAAAACGAGGCTGGAAATTTCAGAGGAAGCTGGGATCTGTGCCGGCCACAGTGCCTCTGTTTGTGTTCACTCAGCTGGCTCCTGTTAGCAGCTAAGGGGCCCGCGGAGGAAAAGCGGCTGGCCAGCTTTTTCCATCTCTCCAGAACCTTGAGCTTGATCCCCAGGCAGCAGCTGCTCCAGTGACCTTCGACCCCAAAGAACAAGAGCCTTCGCTGGGTTTTCCCCAAAGCCCCCAACCCTGGGCCTTTGTTTCTTCTCTTACTATGAAAAATGATAGCGGGCTGTGTCTATCTTTTAGGGTTGTTTGTTTAATAAGACACTTAGCACACTCACAAAGTTGGGGTCCATGTGAAGAGTAATTAATTCAGTTTTGCTTTAATTTCCTCCGGTGGAATGGCCAGGCTCTCCAGAGGAGGCCTTTATTGTCTTCCTTGGGCTAAGGGGGAACCAGGAACCTGGACCTCCAAATCTGATGTTCCAAGCTCTGGTTTGAGGTCAAGGGTCACAGAGCTCTGCCCCAGATCCAGCCGAGAAGCAATGAGGAAAAGAATTTTTTCTGCTTCACTGTTTATTTCATTCATTCATTCATTCATTCATTCGTTCATTCATGCCTATTTTGTGCCTGGCCATGTGTGGAGTGTGTGAAAATAGAGGATAGAGGAGATAAGAAGGGCTTGACCTGTCCTCAAGGTCCACAGAGCCCAGTAAATAAAAAACCAAACTGGGGCAGGGGGAGGGGGCGCCTTGAAACAGGCACCAGGCACAGAGAAAATTGAAGCTGCTTCAAAAGGCAGGTAAGGGCCACTAAAATGGCTCAGTGGGAGAAAGGGCTTGTGGCCAAGGCTGATAACCTGAGTTCTGTCCTCAGAACCCACATGACAGAAGGAGAGATCTGACTCCACAGGCTGCCCTCAGAGCTCTGCATTCAAGCACATACAAATACAGACAAACATCAAACAGACAAACTAATGTTTTAAAATAAAAAAGGCAAGTAAGGGGGGAGGGGATAGAGGAATGGACCCAGAGTGAAGAGAGAAGCAGGGAAGAGAAGGGGTTCACATCCACCCATATCATGGGGAGTCTGCTGGGCCTGGGGCAGAGGATCTGAGGGCTAGGCCTGATCTGCCAGGCTATTTGTTTGATTTTTGTTGTTGTTGTTTGTTTGTTTGTTTCGAGACAAGGTTTCTCTGTGTAGCCCTGGCTGTCCTGGAACTCCCTCTGTAGACCAGGCTGGCCTCAAACTCAGAAATCCACCTGCCTCTGCCTCCCAAGTGCTGGGATTAAAGTCGTGCGCCACCACTGCCCGGCTTCATGGCAGTTGTTAAAGAGTGGAAGCTAAGGCAAGTAATTTGAGAGTTGAAGGCTAGCCTGGGCTACATAGTGAGACCCTATCTCAAAGCAAAAACAACAAGATGATAAGGTAGCTAGGGCTATTACCATGGGCTTTGGCAATAGGGAAGAGATCAGGCTCAACTCTGAACACAATAAGGATGGCAAAGACAGATAACCAAATAACAGGGCAGAGTCAGTGGATTTTACTGAGTGGAGACATCAAGGCCCATGGGATTCCTGTTGAGGGCAAGACAGGGTGATGAGATGCCTGATGCCCTGGTGATGAGGGGTCTGATCAGCTATCAAGCAAGGGTGTAGAGTATTGCTAAACTCATCCAGCAGAAATGTGTGTGTGTGTGTGTGTGTGTGTGTGTGTGTGTGTTTATGTATGTCTCTGAGGACAAAACCAAGATCAAGGTTTGATGAAAAGGAGGTCCCAGCAGGCCCTGACTCAAGTTTAGTCAAAAAGAGCTGATGGAATTTCAGGTAACAGGGAGTTTGTGCAGAGGACTCTGGAAAGTTTAGGGACAGGGAGCTGAGATGTACAGGTGCCCTGGGTGACACTGGAAGTTGGGGAGCAAAGGATAAGGTTGGGTATGGAGGACCAATCAGGAGCGAGAGTGGGGCTGCTGAGCTAGGCAAGGGTGTTACCGGAACTTTTATCAAATATTCTGCAACATCGGCAGAGGAGGGGCTGGTAGCAGGAAGAAAAGAAGGCTTAGAAGACATTCAGCGTCCCACCTGGACTTAGGTGCGGTGGTGTGTACTATAAAGCCAGCACTCAGGATGCTGAGGCAAGAGGATCCCAAGCTTAAGGTCACCTTGAGCTAATAGGTGGGCTTGCAGATGCCCATTCTAGGACTCAAGGTTTCTAACACACTGAGCAAAGACTCTGAGAAACCTGTGAGCCATTTGCTCCAGACACACAACGGAAGGGGTGTCTTGCCTCAAACTCAGAATACAAGCTATATGCTATCTACTGTGATTTTTTGAAAACTCAAAATTAATGCAAAACTCCAAAAGGAAGCTTGGGGTGGTGGAGTATACCTGCAACCCCAGTACATGGAAGGTGGAGGCCAGCCTGGGTTACAAGAGATCCTGTCTTTAAAGCATAATAAAACAAACACACAAAACTTCCACAATGAGCAAACGGGACTTTCAAAGCAAAAGAAGATCCAGCCCTGCCCCACATACACCCCCTAGTCCATCACCCCAGTCAAGCTTAGCTCTTGGTCTCAATAAAACTTTACTAACGAACAGGCAATTGACTCATAAGCAAATGGTATTTCTCTCTCTTTCTCCTTCCCTCTCCCTCCTTCTCTTCCTCCCCAACGCTCTTCCCCTCCATCTCATCCACTTCCTCCTCCTCCCCATCCCTCCTCCTCCCCATCCCTCCTCCTCCCCATCCCTCCTCCTCCCTATCCCTCCTCCTCCTCTCTATTTATCCCTCTACCTCTTCCTCCCCACCTCCTTTTCCTCCTCCTCCTCCCCCTCTTTTTTATGGTGCTGTTGCTTGAACTCAAGGCTTCAATTACCCTAGACAGACCTAACCCCTCAACCAGAACCCCACCCCTTAATTTTATTTATATTTATTATTGAAAAACTTTCAGTGTGAAGCCTCTTTACACCCAACAACACTGTTCACGAAGCCTTTCCCTGGACTCCAAATCCCAGTGAAAGAGCAATATTCCACAGACACAGCTCACGTTCTAATCCAGCTAAAAACCACCAGGGCTCTGTGGTCAGCAGTCCCTAGTGGAGAGCCCTACAGAGCTCGGTGCCCAGCCCTCTGTGTTTTCTCATGTTCCTGTACAACTGGAAAGAGTTATCCCAAACTCAGTTGTTTTCCCTGTAATGTTTGATGCTTTTCATTCCATAAAAAGCAAAGTTGCGGGGCTGGAGAAATGGCTCAGTGGTTAAGAGCACTGACTGCTCTTCCAGAGGTCCTGAGTTCAAATCCCAGCAACCACATGGTGGCTCATAGCCATCTGTAATAGGATCTGATGTCCTTTTCTGGTGTGTCTCAAGACAGCTATAGTGTACTCACATACATAAAATAAATAAATAAATCTTTTTTTAAAAAAAAAAAAAAGCAAAGTTGCCTAAACCCAGGACCTTTGCACAACCAGTTCTTCAACAGAGTGGGCATCACGTGCCAGACTCTCCTGGGGCAAACAGATAAACAAGACGTGAGACCTATATTCCCAACACTGTGGCTTATCCTCATAGATTTAAAAAAAAAAAAAAAAAAAAGACCCAGGGACAGAATTCATTCTGAGATGGTCAGTTTTACCTGTCAACTTGACACACATAGATTCTCCTGGGAAGAGTGTCTCAATGAGGGTTTGGCCTATGTGCCTGTTTATGGAAATTTTTCTTAATTAAGTTGATACCCAGCCCACTATGGGTAGCACCATTCCCTAGACAGGGGGTCCTGAATTGTGTAAGAGTTCAGAAACCAGGCTGAGTGCAAATGAGCTATAAACATGCCTTCATTTCTCTGTGCTTTGGTGTGTAACTATGACACGACTAGCTGTCAGCCACTGCGACTTCTTTGTAGTGATGGACTGTAACCTGTAATTGTGAGCAAAAATAAACCTTTTCTCCCCTAAGTTGCCTTTCGTCAAGATATTTTATCACAGCAACAAACATGAAACTAGAACACATTCATTGTTTTTTCTAATATTAAGTATCCATTGGCCGCCTATACATGCCAAAGACAGCCAGGCCATTGGTCAAGTCAGATATGATCTTTGGTCTTAAGACATATAATCTGGGGGCTGGAAAGATGGCTTAGCGGTTAAGAGCACTGGCTATTCTTACAGTAGCTGGTTCAATTCCCAATACTCATACGGCCACTCACAACCACCTTAACTCCAGTACCAGGAGATATGACGCCCTCTTCTGGCCTCCGAGGGCACCGGGCACACACATGGTGCACATGCAGGCAACTCACACACATAAAACAAAATAAAACAATTAAAAAGATGGTTATAATATGGTACTGTGAGGTAGGCTTGGAAAGATGGCTACAGTACATCTCTCCACATACTCTTTAGTGGTGAGGCAATATGGGTGTTTAAAGATATTACCCAGGCCAGGCCGTGGTAGCGCATGCCTTTAATCTCAGCACTTGGGAGGCAGAGGCAGACAGATTTCTGAGTTGAGACCAGCCTGGTCTACAGAGTGAGTCCAGGACAGCCAGGGCTACACAGAGAAACCCTGTCTCAAAAAACCAAAAAACAATAATAATAAAATAAAGACATTACCCAGTTACTAGCTGATAGTCAGGGGAGAGTTTTCTACAGCAGGGCCTTGAAGTCCACACAAGTAAAACTGGGACTGACATATGCCCCGGCACTTCTCAGACAAGAACCTGTGTGTGCTACAGCCAAGTGTGAGAGATAGTGGGGTGACCAGAGGCCTAGACGCCAAGCAAAGAGTACTTCAGCATAGACTGTGAATGGCCTCTTCATAATAGAAGATTTAAAACTTGGACTTAGTTTTGCTGACAGTGGGAAGTGTCTGGAAGCTTTTAAACATAAAATGACAGGTTTTGATCTATCTGGAAATTGCAGTTTATTTATCGCGTGGGTAGGCATGTGCCAGTGTGTATGTCTGGAAGTCAGAATCAGTATTCAAAGGGGTGGCGCACACCTTTGACCCCAGCACTTGAGAGGCAGAGGCAGGCAGATATCTGAGTTTGAGGCCAGCCTGGTCTACACAGTGAGTTCCAGGACAGCTAGGAGCTACACAGGGAAACCCTGTCTCAAAAAAACAGAAAAAGAAAGAAAAAAAGAAAAGAAAGGAAAGTCAAGGCAGTAGTGGAGGGGCAGGGGCCAGGGACAGCAGTCAGGGACACTTATTCCAAGAAGCCATACAAGCTGGTGTGTACAGTTTATAATGCTGAAGAGCAAGAAAATGGAGGTGCTGGGGCTGGAGAGTTGGCTCAGTGCTTAAGAGCACTGACTGCTTCTTCCCAGAGGACCCGGGTTCAGTTCCCAGCATCCACATGTCTCAACTGTCTGTAGCTCTGAGATCTGACACCTTCACACAGACATACATGCAGGCAAAACACCAATGCATATAAATAATTTAAAAAAAAAATGAAAGAAAGAAAATGTAGGTGTTTAGATCAAGAACTAGTTTTGAGATTTAGACATTTATGCATCGTGGAAAGAGTATGCTTCTGTGTGAGTGTAAGACATGTGTGTAAGCAAGTGTGAGGAGGGAAAGCTGAAGAACAGATGTGCTCAACTGTGGACCTGTGGCTTTAGGATTCATGAAAGATTGTTCAGGTAAAATGACCAGTTGAGAGATGATGGACTAAGAACTCGGGACTTGGAGCATGCTCAGACTGATACTGGGCTGTGTGGGCAGAAAGTATGGGCAGAGGGCACATGGGCCCATGAGCTGCCTGGGCAGAGAGTACATGACAGGAGCGCAAGGTGAGAGGCCACAGAAGATAGATGCAAGAAATGAACACGGAGCTAGAGAGAAGGCTCGTGGGTAAAAGCATATACTGCTCTTGCTGAGGACCCAAGTTCACTTCCCAGTAGCCACACTGGGTGACTCACTGTAACTCTAGTTCCAGGGGATTTGATGACCCTCTTCTGGCTTCTGTGAGCTCCTGTACACACATGGCATTCATCACACAAAAGAACGTCCATACACATACGTTTAAAAATAAACAAAAGGAATATGTTTGATAAATAAATAGACCAGGGTGTCACTGAGGGCTAGCCAGGGAGATCATGAGAAGAAAGAATGGCAAAGGAGCCACCAGAAGACCAGGAGCTGAAACACTGGAGAAGGGTCCACGTGGCAGACAGGAAGGCATGAAGACAAGAGCCAACTGCAGCTTAGAAAGGGGCTAGCTGTAGGCGAGTTTAGCTAAAGGAATTCCAACATCTGCCAAAATCTGCATTTCCATTAAACCGTGTTGGGATTCAATCCCAATTTGAGGTATTAAGAAATGACACAGTGGGGAGGGATAGGAGGAATCTAAGGGATGAGGTCCTGAGGGCCAAGGTCTTCATGAGCCATGAATTCATTCATGATTAATGGGCTTCTCTCGAGAGTGGTTGTTACAACAGCCTGGAACCCCAACTCCAGGGATCTGACTTCCTCTTCTGGTCTCTGTAGTACCTAAACTCATTTGTGCTCGCTCACGCTCGCGTGCGCGCGCGCGCGCGCGCGCACACACACACACACACACACACACACACTGGAAAATACATATGGGAGCTGGAAGGATGGCTCAGTGGTTAAGAGCACTGGCCGCTCTTCCAGAGGACCTGGGTTCAATTCAAGATATCTAAATGGAGGTTCACAACAGTCCATGACTCCAGTTCCAGGAGACCCAACACTCTCTTCTGCTCTCCATCATACACAGAGTACACATACATACATGCAAGCAAAACACTCATACATGTAAACTAAGATACATAAATCTTTTAAAACTTAAATGTTTGAAAGCTTTTCATTTTCAAAGGATTTGTTAAACACTTAAAATCAAAAGCCTATTTAGCTCTCTCTTGAGTTGTCTCTCTTGCCATCCCTGCCCCAAGAACTGGGAGCTGAATAAACACTTACTCTTTTTTGTCTTTACCATGTGTAGATGTGCGTGTCTGCATGCCTGCATATGCGCATCAAGGCCAGCAGTCAGCTTGTGTGTAGTCCCTAGAAAGATGACACTCACCTTGTTTATCTGAGCACTGCCCTGCAACTCATGGACTAGGCTGGGCTGGCAGGCCAGGGAGCTTCCTGGCAGACTCCCCTGTCCTGGCATTACAAGTGCACGCCACTTCTTGGTTCTGAGGACTCCAACCCAAGCCCTCATGTCTGAGCAATGATCATTTCACTAACCAAACAGTCTCCTCAGGCCAAACCTTTATTCTTTATAAATTACCCAGTCTGTGGTATTCCAAGGTAGCAGCAGAAAAATGGCATAAACTACTACATCCTTTTTCCATGGAATACTGGGGCAAGGGTTGAGGAATCCATGAGAAGTAGGGAAGCCAAAGCAAAGAGTGTAGACAGCTCCTTCAAGACATTCTGGGGATGGAGAGGTGGTGCTGCATGGGTCGGAGAGTGTATATGTGCATCTGGGTGTTTGCATATGTGTGTCTCTGTGTATTTGTGTGGGTGGGTGTCTATGTGTTTTGTGTATTTTTGTGTGTGTGTGTGTGTGATTTGTGTATTTGTGTGTGTGTGTCTGTGTATCCTGTGTATTCGTGTGGGGGTGTTGTCTGTGTGTTCTGTGTATTTATGTGTGTGTGTTGTATGTTCTGTGTATTTGTGTGTGTGTGTCTGTGTGTTTGTGTGGGTGTGGGTGTGTCTATGTCTATCCCTGTGAGTCTATGTTTGTGACTGGAAGATTGGTTGAAACTGAGAGACACCTAGTTAACTCATGGGTGGGTTAACAGGACCCTCACCTATGCCTCATCTCAGTTTCTTCCATAAGTCCTAAGAAAACTCTGGGACTCAGGTAGCAAGACACTCCCTCGAGTAAAGGCATTTGGCTCTCAATCCTGACCACCTATGTTTGAATCCTGGGGCCCGCGTGGTAGAAGGGTAGAACCAACTCCTGTGCATTGTCCTCTGGCTTCCACACCCCAATAAGTAAATAAACAAGTATAATAATTTTTTGGAAAGAAAGTTCCTAGCCCAGCAGCCTGGTAGTGTCCCACTTCTAGGACATGCTTCTGCCACAGGTACCATGGCTGTCTTTATTTGAAGCCCCACCTAGAATCCCATAACTAAACTCACGTCTGAATTCACTCTCCCCTTGTCTATGAACTTCATCCTCTATATCAGAAAAACTAGGATCTGAAGTCACTCAGTGAAAAGTTTTGTGTGACCATGAGCTTCCTGCACCCCAAGTCTTGAGTAAAAATCCACCTGTGACTAAGAAGCCTCTACTGCACTTAAAGGGCCCACCCCTGCCCCCACCCACACTTCACTACTAGCCATCTTTTGAAGAAAGTGAGACACAGACTTGGAAGTCTGTGGGTGGGCATGGACCTCTACTCTCAGGCCACCTTAGCAGGGTGCCCATCCTCAGCAACAGGGAAGGGCTCAAGAGTCTCTCCGTTCTTGGCTGCCTCTCCCCATCTTCTCCGTCTGGCTGCCCCATCCCTCCCCCTAGCCTGCTGAGGATTCTCCCAGGAGCCACTGCCGAACCTTCCAAAAATAATTCCAGAACCAGATTCCAAATGCTTCATCTCCCACATCCTCTGGCTGGCTCACCAGACCCCAGCTGGCCCACCTCTTGAAGCAGAGAGAATTAGAGTCCAGCAGGGGAGGAAGATGACATCAGCGGACATTGTCCGAGACCTTCAAAACACAGGGGGGGGCTGTCTGTGGAGAAGCCAAAGAGCAGGGAACCTTAACTGACCCCTCAGCCAACCTGATTTCTTGCTTCCTCCTCCAGCCCTTCAGGCCTCCAAAGACTTAGCTCCACAGGAAGATCCTGTCTTCCTGACAGCAGGATGGACGGAATGTTCACCTCGCTTATTAACAGAGCATCTGGTGACATTATAATTGAAATTTTCATTCTAATTATTTCAGTTGGCCAGAAGAGCAAGAAAGACCAGGAGCGGCAGACTGTGACTCCGTGATGTTGTAGACAGATGCACCCATGGATGGTGGCAACAGAGGAGAGGGAGACAGAGACAAGGACAGGAAACGGGCTGTGATCAATGGACCAGAGAGCCCAGGGTGTTCCTCCCACTCTCAGCTCCAGTGCACAGCTCTGTCTTTCAGGGAGGCAGGGCTGAGGGGTCCACTCACACCTAGAAAGCCTTCTTCTCCACAGACCTGCCCCAACCCAACTTTCTTCCTACCCTCCCACTGCTTTTCTCAGTCCTCCACTGGTCCAGCAATCACTTCTTGTTCAAACCAGCAGTCAACAGACAGTAATGCTATGGATGTAGAAGATGAGCTCAGGCCAGGAATTGTGGTCCATGTCTCAGACCTCAGCACTCAGGAGGAATATAACAGGACGATCTCAGCAAGTTCCAGGTCAGTTTGGACAACACTGTGAGTTCCAGATTGACAGGGCTATCTAGTGAGACTTCCTCTCAAAACAGAGAAGCATACAATACAGTTTTTAAAATGGTGGGGAATGGGGGTTGGAGAGATGGCTCAGTGGTTAAGAGTACTGACCAGACTGCTCTTCTGAAGGTCCTGAGTTCAAATCCCAGCAATCACATTGTGGTTCACAACCATCTGTAATGAGATCTGATTCCCTCTTCTGGAGTGTCTGAAGACAGCTACAGTGAGCAGGGCTGGGGTGAGAAGAAAGAGTATCTGAAGACAGCTACAGTGCACTTACATGTAATAAATAAATAAAATTTTAAAAAATGATAGGGAGGGCCAGGCAGTGGTGGTGCACACCTTTAATCCCAGCACTCGGGAGGCAGAGGCAGGCGGATTTCTGAGTTTGAGGCCAGCCTGGTCTACAGAGTGAGTTCCAGTATAGCCAGGGCTACACAGAGAAATCCTGTCTCGAAAAACAAAAACAAAAAAAAAAAAAAAAATGATGGGGAGTATCTGAATATATAGCTTCAGTGTTTGCCATACAAATGTAAGGCCCTGAGTTCAGGCCCTACCCAGTACAGCAAAATATAACTTGAGAGTGTCCTTTCAAAAAGATGTTTCAAGGTCAAGAGAGATGGCTCCACAGTTAAGAGAACTTGGAGCTCTTACAGGGGACCTCTGTGAGTTCAGTTCCCAGCACCCATGCAGGGCTCCAGGAGGATCTGATGCCCTCTTCTGGCCTGGATAGGTACTGCACCCACATTCACATACCCACACACAGACACGCATACATTACACATAATTAAACATTAAAACAAATCTTTAAAAGAAAAATAGTATTTCATCCCCCCTCACAGAGCCTGTGGTAATGTGTAAGAAAAGCAAAAATAAATAAACATAGTGATAATATTTAACTAGAATATTTCCCTGTATAAACATTTTGTCCTGGGCTGGAGAGATGGCTCAGTGGTCAAGAGCACCAACTGCTCTTCCAGAGATCCTGAGTTCAATTCCCAGCAACCCCATGGTAGCTCACAACCATCTGTAATGGGATCTGATGCCCTCTTCTGGTGTGTGTGAAGACAGCGACAGTGTAGTAATGTAAGTAAAAGAAATCTTTTTTAAAAAAAAGTTTTGTCCTTACAATGAAATAACTCAAATTGGTTACTTGGAGCAAAGTAATTCTACCATAATTTCTTTCTTTCTTTCTTTCTTTCTTTTTTTAAAATTTTGTGGCAATGGGAATCAAACCAACAGACACTAAGCAAGAGCTCTACCACTGAGCTACACCCTCAGTCCCATGTGTGAATTGTTAAAGTGCCATCTTTAAAATCATGTGGGTTAAACCCTAGCTAGGTTCTGTTCATTGTAACCCTAGCATTCAGAAGGCTGGCTGAGGCAGGAGGATGGTGAGTTTCAAGACAAGTTGGGATGCACCACATAGCAAAATCTAGCTTCTAAAAAAAGAATAAAAATTTTAAATGGGTGTGGTTGGCTAAGCCTTTAATCCCAGTAGTTAGAAGGTTGACAAAGTATGGTCTCCAAGAGTTCAAGACCAGCCTCAGCTACAGGGTGAAACTTTATCTCAAACAAATAAATCAACAAAACCATATCCTAATGGTTGTCCACAGAAACACTGATGAAATGTAATGGAAGGCTTCAATTCTAGTTTCATTTCTGTGGCTCTGATACAATACCTCCATGAAAATCAATTTAGAGGATGAAGGGTTTATTTTGCCCACAGTTCCAGGTTACAGTCCACTAATGGCAGAAAGTCAGAGGCCAAGGGAACTGGAAGCAACTAGCCACATCACAGCCGCTATCGAGAGTAGTGTGGTGGTTTGTATATGCTTGGCCCAGGGAGTGGTACTATAGGAGGTGTGGCCTTGTTCGAGTAGGTGTGTCACTGGGAGTGTGGGCTTTAAGATCCTCACCCTAGCTGCCTGGGAGTCACTCTTCTGCTAGCTGCCTTTGGAACAAGAGGTGGAACTCTCAGCCCCACGTCTGCCTGGACACCGCCATGCTCCTACCTGGATGATAATGGACTGAACCTCTGACCTGTAAGCCAGCCCCAATTAAATGTTGTCCTTATGGGTTGGAGAGATGGCTCAGAGGCTAAGAGCATTGTCTGCTCTTCCAGAGGTCTTGAGTTCAATTCCCAACAACCACATGGTGGCTCATAACCATCTATAATGAGATCTGGTGCCCTCTTCTGGCCCGCAGGTGTATATGTAGGTGCACATATGCAGACAGAATGCTGTATACATAAAAAATCTTTTTTAAAAATGTTCTTATAAGAGTTGCCTTGGTTATGGTGTCTGTTCACATCAGTAAAACCCTAACTAAGACAGCAGAGAGAATGAATTAATACCTGCTTGCTCCTCGTGCTCAGCCCACTCCCCTGCCTATCATCCCGACCCCAACCCAGGGTATGAATGGTGAGTCACACATTCAGGCTGGGTCTTTTAACCCAGTTTTAAAAAAACAAAAAGGCATGCTCAAAGCCCACCTAATCTAGACAGACCCCATAGAGGCTCTCTTCCCAGGTGACCTAGGCTCTGTCATGTTGACAGGTAAAGCTGACCATCAGATATATTAGAGAAATAATGTTTTCAGTTTTGCCCTAAGTACCTGGTTGCATGGGTTAGGGTGTGGACGAGCTGAGTAAAAAGTCTAAGTGCAGCTTTCCTGTAAAGTTAAGGAGTTTATTTTTATGCCATACAGGGCAGCTTGTGCCTGTAATTCTAGCACTTGAAAACTGAAGCAGGAGGATCAATATGAGTTCAAGGTTGGACTACATAGTGAGAGCCAAACCAATCTGAATAGATCAGATAAGACCACATAAATATCATTGAATGACTTCCGGCTTCCTGCTCCCTAACCTACCCTCAAGCCAAGAGTATCACCTATGAGCATCTCCATCAGATGTCTTGGGTGGAAGCCTCTAGGAACATCCCACAAGCTGAGAGAAGGGGAAGGCATGTGGTCCTGGGTACCTCTGAGCCACAACTACAGACATCATGGACCACAGACCATGCCAGGTCTACTGGGCATTTGTTCATTTTGTAACAGTGACAAAGCAGGGAGCTAGTCCACCCTAAGACTGGAGTATGGGAAAGATTGTTGCTTAAGAGAGGCTTGGAAGGAGCTTAACAACAGACCATGTGCCTAACCTGTACGAGGTGCTGAGTTCAGTAGCAGCCACACAACACACATATGCACACATGCATGCACTCACACACACAAAGTGAAAGATTCAGAACACATAGCCCCCTCTGTTAAGGGGCAGTGAGCAGAATAGACAACCTCTTCCCTCATGCCCACAGCTGGCAGGACCTGCAAGAAGAGGGAATAAATGGACAAAGCCTACCAGGTGCCCTCAGGGAAGCTTCACAGAGAAGGTGGTATGGGGCACCAGTTGTTCCTTGTCAGCCAATGATAGTGCTATCACATCCTGTGGCTCAGGCAGCTGAGAGGAGAGGCAAAAAAAAAGAGGGACTTCACTTCCTCCCCTCTCAGTGCTCTCAGCAAATATCAAGTGTTGTGGGCATCATAAAATCATAATCATCACAGGGAGCCCAGGGTAAAGGGAGTACAGGCCTAGGGACCAGGGCTGCTTCCCCATCCCCGAAGCCTGAAAGGCCACAGGGGCTTGTTGACACAGCTGGGGAAGAAAGGTTTTATCCCCGCCTCATTAATCACTTCTACACAGGAGCTCCAAGGCAGGGGCATCCCAGGGGCACCGAGCTAGCTCTCACAGGGCAAGGAGAGTGCGAAGGGGGGTGTCCTGGCCTCAGGTTCAGGATCCAAGGCAGCTCTGAACATGGAAGTAGGTTGCCCAGACCCCGGGGACCCACAAGCAGGAGATTGTCCAGTCCCGATGTTCTCCTCAGAGTAGCAGCCTTCCTGCTTGGAGGTGAATGCTTCCAGCCTGGGCTGGTAACCCCTAACACGCGGGTCCCTAGAGGGAAATATATTTTCCTCTTTCTCATTTAGTCAAATGAGTGTCAGCTGCTTGCCATGCGGCTCCTGACCCTCCCTAAACTCTACCCAGGAGGTGGGTGGGGGTGGGCTGGAAATGGGGGTCCTCAGTAGGATAATCGGGAGACATGGAGGGTCAGCAAGCTTTGCTGAGAGCAACTCAAACCATATGACTGAGTATATATATACACACACACACACACAGGAAGAGGCAAGAAGAGTCAGAGGGACCATTTCCTCATCTCAGTGGGAACACAAACACGCCCTGAGCACCCTACCAGGTGCTGAGGGCACAGCACAGAGCAGAGGGGAGTGCCAAGCCTCCCTGGAGCTCACTCAGAAGCTCCAGGAGGAGAGCAAAGGATGTCTCAGAGCAGCCAGGAAAGCCAGTGCTCCTGAGTTCAGACCTGGTTTGCAGAACTGCCTTCCTTAGTTAACTCTTTCTCTGTCGCTGACCATCCTAAAAAAAGGCCCCTCTAAGATCTGAACCAAGACTCTTGAGGGTGGGCAGCAGCTGGAGGGCACGGGGACTCCCTTGCGGCCCCTCTCTGACTGTGCAGAAGACAGAATCCAGGCAGCTTTTCTCCACTTTCCTTTTGAACCTTAAAGAGGAGTAGGTGGCCACTTGGCCCCGGGACTCCCTGCGCTCCCTCTACCACTAGGGGGCGCGCTCTACCTCTCGCCTTCCAGGCTTCCTCTTGCAGTCTCTGATTCTTCACCCCTCTCCTCTCCTCCCTCCTGCCCGCTTCGCATTCCGTTTTCTCTCTCCCGCTCCCTGCCCCCCTTCTTCCTGTCTCGTATTTTCCTGCCCAGGAATCAGACCCCAGACAGTACCTAGGAAGTCTGCGGCCTTGCCTAATAGAACCGTAATAGTCCTCGGGGAGGCGTGATAATGACATCCTCCTTAAATAAAAGGACTTAATGGAGATTTCCCAAATTTGAAAACCACATTTCCACTAGCAACCTACTCAGTGAGTGCTCTGGAAAGGAACTCATGGGAAGCTGCTGTGGGGGAGCGGGTGAGGAGGTTCGGAGTCTGCGCAGAGCATGCTGCTCCCTCACTTCTCTCCCATGCAGGACAAAGGACCCTTCAGAGGTTACAAACCACGGAGGTGGGTCACCTCAGTCTTCTCCCACCAGCTCCCAAAGAGCAAAATGCTCAGACTCAGCAAATACTGTGTGACCCAAGGTGAGCTGCTTCACTCTTTAGATCCCAGTGGTCCCAGCCGAACTGGGTATAATCACCTACCATTATGACCCAGTTAAAGTGAAAGGTTAGGGCGCCAAGCTGCACGCAGAGCCTTCTTTTTAAATTTACACTTTAATTTATTCTGCGTATGGAGGGCACATATCCCAATGAAGTTGAGGAGGTCACAGAACATCTTGCGGGAGCCAATTCTTTCCTTCCATAATGTGGGTCCCTGGGATCAAACTCGGGTGTCAGGTTTGGCAGCAAGCCTTCTACACAAGTACTGTGTGATTAGAGGTCCTTGCCATCCAACCTACGAAAGAACAACACCAGCCTGAAGTAGTAGCTCACATGCTACACAAGCACTATGAAGCCCAAGGCAGGAGGATTGCTGTGAGTTGAGGCCACCTGGTCTACACCGTGAATTCCAATCTACACTATATAGTGAAACCCCGTCCCATAAATCGTATGAAAGGAAAGGGCTGGGGCATAGCTCAGTTGGTAGTATGCTTAATAGCGTGAAGGAAGCCCTGGCTTTGTATTCCAGCACTGCAAAAGTCGGCATAGTGGTGCTTGCCTGTAATTCTCAAATTTAGAGGTAGATGCAGGAGGGTGCAATGAGACACTGGGGAGAGAAGACAGAGAAACCGAGAGACAGAGCGGATATGGGAGCTTGAGTCCCTGAGGCTGGAGGTGTTATGGTTTCCCTATGACGCTAGATGATGAATAATCCATAACTGAGGCGCAGGACTTACAGTTCAGGTTTTGTGCACCCCGGGACAGCTTTTCCTAGGCAGTGGGGTTTATGAGCCAGGTATATGAGCTTTTGGGGGGGTCCACGTGCTTCTCTGAAAACTGAGATGCTAAGATTGAACCTTGGGTTCTCAAGTTCCTATCATCCTGCCCTGCCCTGCCCTGCCCTGCCCTGCCCTGCCCTGCCCTGCCC
>JADRCH010000249.1:129112-225227 GCA_019843965.1 Rhynchomys soricoides | reverse complement strand
CCTGCCCTGCCCTGCCCTGCCCTGCCCTGCCCTGCCCTGCCCTGCCCTGCTCCCCGCTAGAAGACGGCGGTGCTACTGCCAGCGATGCTGGCAGAGAGCTCCGCTATCAGCACGCTGTGATCTTGGGCAGAGTTCTTCCCCTGCTCTTGCCCTCCATCTCCTGAGGTGAAGACACGTGGGATTAGGTGGTCTGTTAAGGTATCTCCATTCTAAATAAAAAGTTTAAACTGGAATAAGACTCTTCCTATTCCGGCCTGGCAGCCGCTAGGGAAGCTGTGTGCTTGCCAACACTGCCACCTGGTGGCAGCAACAGTCCACTACAGTGGAGACTTCTGGGTCAAGTGGGCGTTCACTTCTCCACCAGCTAAGTGACTCTAGGTTTTTATTGTTGTTAATAACGTTATTAAATTTTTATCTTATCTCAATTATATATGTTTGCCTGTGGGTATGTGCACATGCATGCAGGTGCCTGTAGAGGCTAGAGGCATCAGATGCCCTGGAGCTGGAGACAGATAGCTATGAGCCTCCCCATGGAAAGGAGAAAGATGGCCTAGGAACTGTATCCAGAGCCTGTCTGTAGAGTCTAGGAACTCTGGGCAGTGTATGCCCATCACTGAGCCATCTCTCTAGTCCTAAGTGTTTGCTTTATTTTGTTTTTGTTTTAAGTCACTCTCTGGCTGGTGGTGTGGCTCCGTAATAGAGCCATGGCCATGGTATGTTTGGGGTCCTGGGTCCTAGATTCACTGCACCCCTAGCACCACCACACAAAGAAAGCGCTAACAGTTTACAGCACAGAGGTCTATTTGTGCAAACAAGATACTATCTTTTGAGCTGGTGAGATGACTCAGTGGGTAAAGGCTCTTACAGCCAAGCATGACAACCTGAGTTCCGGCTGAGGAACCTACATGGTAGGAGAGCCGACTCTCACAAGTTGTCTACTGAACTCCGTATGAAGGCTATGACACACCCATCCAAACCCACACCCACTTTCATGCATGTACACAAATAAACAAACAAGCAAATGTGATTCTAATCCTATTCCATTTGTGGGGCACAACTTCCAGTGTCTTTCCTCAAGAGCTGCCCACCTTGGGTTTTTTGAGACAGGGTTTCTGGATGAACTTGGAGCTCACTGGCTGGGCTGGGCTGGCTGGCCAGTGAGCCCCAAGGATCCTCCTTTCTCCCCATCCCTGGTGCTGGGGTTACAGGTGCAAACAACTGCTGCAGCCAGCTTTTTGCACAGGTGCTGGGGATCTAACTCGGGTTCCCACGCTTTGTATGGCACACACTCTACCAAGTGAGCCATCTCCCCACCTCCGAGATTTTATCTACTTCCAAGTCCCTACTGCATTCCAGTTATGGTGCTACACCCGCTCGACTGCACGTACCGTGTTCAGTTTGATCCTAAAGCAACCCTGTGCGAAAGACAACACTGATCTTCATTTTACAAAGGAAGCAAACGCTCGTGAAAGTGAAGTGACTCGCCCAGATGCTCATAGCTACAGGGATGAGATTGCTGTGAAACTAGAAAATGCTTCCTGATGCTGCTCAGCTAGGAATGAGCAGTCTACTTTTCTCAGCTGTGTGGTACTTCTGTCCATATGCCTTTGGAGTTGAGAGAGGTCACTGAGCTGAAGGTGGCAAGAAAGACAGGGAATGGTGGGAGTCTTACTGGGGACTGTGGGCTTGCCACACAGAATGAGCCAGGCATGTAAACTTTGGGGGAGGGCACACATGCTTCCCTGAAAACTGAGATGCTAAATTGAACCTGGGGTTCTCAAGAGCCTGTCATCCTGGGGCACACTGGTCACTTTCTGGATGTTCTCTGAGATGCCAAAGAAACTTCTAGATTCTTTAAAAGGCATTCGCCTATGAGTCACAAGAATCAAAAGCTCAACTTACATGTCTGTGTGTCCACTCATTCTGTTAATACAAATGGGAAGCTCTCCCTCCCCATCCAGAAGCCGCTCCGACCTGAGCTGACCACTGAAGACAGTGACCTTCTAGTCTCGTGTTCTCGGGAAATATTTCCCTTCTTGACAAAGAAACAAGTTGAACTCAGCTCTAAAAATAGTGTTTTAAGGTTGTTTCTGGCTTACCTCTTGTGAATATTCTAGACCATTCCCACCCACTAAATTTGACCACTCCCCTGGTGGTAGCAGCTAGTACCCCACAAATATGCAGGTGTCAACCCCAGAGAAGGAAGATTTGCAATGAGGATCTTCCCCTAGTTTGGAGATATTACGTGTGATTGTCGCCTCCCTGATCTCATCTTAAGCATGGTGTGGTAGCACACACCTGTCGTCATAGCACTTAGTAAGCAGATGCAGGATGATCAGGAGTTTAAGGTCATCCTAGACTATACAGTGAATTCTAGGCCAGCCTGGGCTACATGAGACTCAACTCATCATATTCGTATGCATTCTTTGGCCATTCGCAAAATAAACACCCACCCATAGGCCCTAGAAATGACTCACCTGGACCAGAAAGCTGCCAACAGCTACCCCACGGTTCACTGACATGAGGGGGGAGTGGATGCATAAGTACTATGCCTAGGAAGCAATCCCTTCCAATAGGAGACTGTAAAGCAGTAAGAAAAATATGTACAGGGCACATGAGAGCAGAACTAAGCATCAAAGGGTTCTGTGCAGTGGCAGAGAATGCAGCTATAGCATAGCCAAGGGCTTGTTCCCCGAAGCCCTTGATCCAAAGCCTGTCCTCTGGGTTGCCCCAACTGTGCATCAATGTGCTGCTTTTGACATACCTTAATGTGTCCACATTGACCTGTGACACAGCAGCACGACCAGATGTCCTTCCGTGAAGATGAGGTTAGGCATGATATAATGAAGACATTCTGCAAAAGCATCCTCAGCTCCGCAGACACACTTTGCAGATATGAACACAGATGCAGCCCGTATGACTTGGTATCCATGGCAACAAAAGAAGTGGCACGAAGGGCTGGGGTGGGCACTGTGGCTTTTCTTGGACCAGATGATAAGAAATGTTCTCTTGTTCAAATCCTTCTAGGTTCAATACAGCTTGCCCAAGAAACCTACCAGCCCATTCTAGTGTCCCTGGTCCCCACCTCGCTGGGTGAAAGAGAGCCTGAAAGTACACACTGAGAGAAAGTCCTGTTTCTTGGGAGCTAATTTTCTTCTTTGTCAATACCAGAGCAGGGAAGCCCCACTAGCTGGCAAGGTGGTGTCAGCAGCTTGGTGTAAAATAAGTCATGTCCCCTGCCTCCCAACAGGACAGATGCTGTAAGTGATCTTTATATTCATTTTACATTTGAGGCAAGATCTTATGGAGGCCATACTGGCCTTGAACTTACTATCTAGCCAAGCAAGACCTTGAACCTCTGATCCCCATCCTCTACCTCCTGAGTTTGGGGATTATTGATTTGCACTATCAATCCAAGTTCTTGGATTGAACCCCGGCCTTCCTTCATGCTAGTCAGGCACTCCATCAACTAAACTACATCTGCAGCTCAAGAGACAGCCTCCCAGATGCTTTCCCAGGGGGACAATAAGCTGTCATCCCTCAGTAGCTCCCCAGGCAGCTAGTACCAGGTACTACACATACACCTACTGGCCACCCAATGGGGAACACTCTCCCTGTTCCTTTGACTTGTAAACACAAAGAAACCCACGTTTCTGGCTCCTTCTATGCCATCTGAGAGGACCAGACACTGCAGGCACTGTAGGCGCTGAACAGAGGCGACTCTGGGTCTTGAGTCGAGAGGGTTAACCATGGGCTCTTGGCTTCATGGCTCTGTTCCAAAGGGTCTCCGTTAACACCAGAGGTCTCCTGCTATCTCACTCTCTTTAATAGATTTTTCCCATTGACGGCTCAGTTTATTGACTATCATTTCCTTTGCTGCGGGGGAGCTATTTTCTGGGTCACTGATCCAACCAACTTAAAAAGGGCTGCATTGATTGGGTTTTATTGGTGGTGACTTGCCCAGATAGCAGCTGACTTGCTCCTACCTGCTAACAGCTCCTTTGTTTCCCTCTCCCAGCCCCCACCCATCCACCCTGTTGACTTATGGGGGGGCAGGGTGAGGACAAAGTTGAAGCACTTAGGTGGCCTTTATGGAGTAATGGGGAACTACTAGCTGCTTCATGCTCTCTGCAGCCCCAGGGTAAAGTCCATTAAGAGAAAAAGAAGAGAAGCTTGCAGAGCTTCAGGAAGGACTCATTTGTTGAGTGAGCATTTACCCAGCACCTAATGTGGGGGCTTGTCACATATAATTCCTTAGTGACATTTACAGGTGGCAAAACTCTTGAATCCATCATTCATTTGATGCTGCAGTGATAAATAAGACAATAATTGTTGCCACTTTATGCACAAGAGATGAGAGGTTAAAAAGAAGAAGCCTGCCCAAACCACACACACACACACACACACACACACATACACACACACGTGCACACGCATGCACATGCACGCACACACAAACACAGACAAAGAGAACTTTTGAGTACTGGTCATTCTACACTGAGAGCTCAAGCAGCTAATGGCAGGTTTGGGGCCATAGACACACTTATTGTAAGCAAGTGATTAGTTGTATTCGCTCAGGACCCGGGTCACTAGTAAGGCAAAGGGGGAAAGGGTCTAGAAGAACCACGGAGACCCTGGAGGTAACTAGGGCAACCCCCTCCTCCTTATAAAGGCAGGGGGAAGGAGCTAGAGACATAGCCCAGGGTTAAGAGCACTTGCTACTCTCCCAGAGGAGCTGGGTTCCGTTCCCAGCACCCATGTGGCAGTTCACAACCATCCGTAACTCCAATTCCATGGGATCTGACACCCCTCTTCTGACCTCCACAGACACCAGGCACACACATGGTGCACAGACATACACGTAAGAAAAGTGCTCACGCACGTAAAATAAAAATAAATAAATTGTTTTAAAAAAAGAAATAAGTGGGAAAAATTGAGCCTCGGAAATGTAAAATAACAGACTGGGGATATTAGCTCAGAGGTCCAGTTCTTGCCTAGTGTGCATGAGGCTGTGCATGGAAAGAAAACAGAAAACAGAGTGTGGGGGGTCAGGCTGGGGGTGTGGCTCACTTGGTAGAAAGCTTGGGTAGCCCTGGTTCCTATCTATCCTCAGGATAGCATAAAACAAGAGTAGTGACGGGTGCCTGTATTCCCAGCATCTGGGAGGGGAGGTGGAGGCAGGATGATCTGAAGTTCAAATTCATCTTTGACTACATAGATAATTCAGAGTTCATCTTGGATATGAGACCATGTCAAAAGGAAGAGAGGGAGGGAGGGAGGGAGGAAGGAGAGAGGGAAGAAGGGGAATTATGTGCCCAAGGTCAAATAGCATTCATATGCATGTTCATTCACTTATTAACATGTTGGAAACATTCCCCAGCGCTTAAGAGAGGAGTGGAGCATAGAGAAGCCAGTTACCCGCAGGAACATTCATCTCTCCCCATCGCTTTGATCTTTACCAAGATCACTCATGGGACTTTCCCTCCCCCTCACTCCCACTCTCCCACTAGCACAGGCAGGGTAGCCCATTGGGTCCCTCCAGAGTTGCCTTGTGTAGCCACACTGGGATGCTAGATGCGCCTCCAGTCCCACCCTTCTCCCCCATCCTGGACAATATTAAAAAGACAGCCTCGGCTATCCGAGTCCCTCTGAAAGCACAGGGCCCTGTGTGCAGAACACAAGTAGACTGCTGGACTGCAGACCAGAGGCATGAGTTAGGGGTGGCCCCTTGACTCGTGGGGGTGGATATCTGTGTGATGACCTCAGCCTATGAGGAGTGAGATGGGGAGGGTGGCATATGTCTGTGCGCATGTCTCGAGGTCTGCGGAGTTCATCCTGGTCCTCCCGTTTGTGGGTTCTTTTAATTCATTCGGCAATCTTCTGTTGGCTCGGCACCTCCTCTGTGGTGAACATCGCCCTGGGTCCTGGTGATTCACAGATGAGCAAGACAGTCTCTTGCCTAGAAGAAACTTGTGGCTATATGTGGGGGGGAATCACGTGTACCAAGAATTTCAGCTTGGTGTACAAAGCTCCACAATAAAGACACAGGGGAAGGGAAAGAGAAGGAGGAAGGGAAAGAGGCAGAAGAGAGACAGAACGAGAAAGCAGCTAGAAACGTAAAAGCTAAACTAAGAACATGCAGGGCTCACAGGTGGGCCAACTGTGAGAAACATGTAGAGGCATGGTTGATGTTTGCTGAACCAGAAAGCTCAAGTTCAAGGGAGGGGGAAAAGGAGCAAGAGCCGAGGGGGGAGCCAAGGACCGGAACTTAGGAAGTACAAGCAGCGTAGAAATCAGACAGTGTCGATTTTTTTTTTTTTTTTTTTTTGCATGGGAAGGCCTTACAACCAGGCTGTTACTCTTTGGGTCTCCAAAACGCCAAGCTGTGTTCCGGGATGCCCGCGGTCTGTGGGAGAGACATTCTGCCGCAGGCATAGTGACTTCACTGCCTCTCAACTTCCATTCCTCTCTCCCCCTCCGGCCCCCTCTAATGCAAAATTTGTGTTTCGTTCCATCTGAATGAGAGAATTAAATCATCCAGATTAAATAAATTAAGTGAGTGTCTTCTCCTGGGCAGGAAGCTTGGCACATTTCAGAGAAAATTCCAGCAAACCATCCAGAAACCCATAGATGGCCTGAGAGCCACCCAAATGAGCAACAGCTAAAAGGGTCTGCGGCAATGGCCAGAACCCATTTCCCTGTCCTCACCTTCAGCAGTCAGCTGTGCATTGTTAAACCACAGGATGACAGCTCACTAGAGCAGCTGAGACACTTGGATGCTTGTGACAGAGACAAATCCTACACCTCCACAAGTCACTCTCCACCTGGGAGCCCACAGATCCCAGAGAAGTTCGAAACCCAGATACCAAAGGGAGAGGGAGGTTTATGCCCTCCCCTTTTTAGATATTTATTTCTTTTATGTATGTGAGTATGCTGTGGCTGCCTTCAGACACACCAGAAGAGGGCATCGGATCTCATTACAGATGGTTGTGAGCCACCATGTGGTTGCTGGGAATTGAACTCAGGACCTCTGGAAGAATAATCAGTGCTCTTAACCACTGAGCCATCTCTCCAGCCCTATTGTGGGGCCCTTTTAAAAGTGGTTTTCATACACACATTGTCCACTTTTACACACATACACACACACACTTCATACATCACGTATAGGACACTAGATGAGTACCTGAAGCTAATCTCTCCTTCTCTCTCTCTCTCTCTCTCTCTCTCTCTCTCTCTCTCTCACACACACACACACACACACACACACACACACACACACACAAAGCAATTTGTTGAAAATTTGGAATCCAGACTCAGGAGATCTAGGATATTGTGTGATCTCCTGGATGACCCCAAGTGAGCCACCTCACCCTCCTCCACTCCTGTGCCTCTTCATCTCCACAGTGAGTGAGAAAGAAAATAGGGTAGCTTTGGGGCCGGAGAGAGAATGGCTCAGCGGTTAAGAGCACTTGGTGCTCATCCAGAGGACCCAGGTTCAGTTTCCATCATTCCCACGAAGCTCACCACCTTCTGTAATACAATCCCAGGGGATCAGATGCCTTCTTCTGTCCCCTTGGGGTACCCACATTCATGGCAGGCAGACAGACAGACAGACATGTACATTAAAAACAAAAATAATTTTCAAAGAAAATAGTGTAGCTCCCTTGAGTACTTGCCGTGCATCCAGCAGCTCTCTTCCGAGACCAGAGTTCAACAAATTTCTGGCTGCCACCTGCAAGCACACGCCAACAGTTTGAAAAAAACAGTCAAGGGAATAATCCTCGACATATGAAATTTATATTAAATTTGAATGTCCAGATCCATAAATACAGTTTTGCTGGAATGCAGCCATGTTCATTCATCTATGTCTGTGGCCACTTCCGGAGGAGCTATGACAGAGACCTCAGGACACAAAGCCCTAGAATATCTACTTTCTGGCCCTCAGAAGAGAAAGTTTACCGAGCCTTCTTTTAAACGGATCTCTCATCCCCATGCCCAGCCTTGGGTACTCTTTCTCATTTACCCCCTCCCTCCCAGGTGGCATATCAGAGGGTAACCTGACCTACTAGGAAACAGTATCCATCAGGCTGACCGTGTGCTGTTCACTCCTGGGACCTGCTCCCCTACATGAGGCTTTAAGGCAGTGTGCAGGCCATCATGGACTTGCACACTGCAGAGAAGTCTGAAGTCCTGAGCGTGGTATCCCCATCACCACTGTCCAGCAGGCATCAGCAACCCAATCTCTGCTTATCCTCAGACTAGAGTGCTCCAACTCCCCCCCGACCCCCGGCACACCCAGTCCAAAGACCTCCTGGTACAATTAACAAATGGTTATTATCTTCCTGTTTTGTTTTTACCAGGTATCATTCGACCCAGGCTGGCTTCGCTCTAAATCGATAAGGATGGCATTGAATTTCTGATCTTCCTGCCTAACATCTCCCCAGGACTGGAGTTACACGTGTGTGCCGCCATATATGCCATGTTGGAGACCAAATCCGGGACTCCAAACATCCTACGAAAGCACTCTGCCGATCGAGCCCCAGCTCCTAGCAAGTGAGTTTATAAAACTTTCTATCTTGGGAGGGAGGTGGTTGGGTTACCCTCTGTCCATACACAGACCCATCTTGGTTTCGTTCATTCATACATGGACACACCGATTCCCTTTATCCTTAAATTCTGTTTCTGTACCATAGTTCATAGTGTCTATTTGCTGAGCTCTTGCAAAATGAGTAGTTATTTTATTCACTAGTGGATTCTTTATTTACACAAACAGTATCGTATCACTCATCTCCTGATTTCCTACTCTTCCCCCCCTCATGTTTCTGCACTATGCTTGCTCTCTGAGGCACGGTGTGCGTACAGCGAAATGTGTAGCATGCAGTTTCCACTTTACTTATTTTAAAATTGTAATTAAGAGCTAGAGGTTCAGAGCACTTGTTGCTCTTACAGAGGACCGGGGTTCAGCTCCCAGCACCCACATGGTGATTCACAGCCATCCGAAACTCCAATACCAGAGAACTCAACACCATCCTCTGGCCTCTGTGGGGACCGGGCACAAACAAATATAGAACACAGATAACATTCGGGCAAAACACTCATGCACATAAAATAAAATATAGAAATCTTTTTTAAGTTTTCTGGTTTTAGTTATTTATTGTTTCCTTGTTTCGTTGGTTGAGTTGGGTTGGTTTTTCAAGACAGGGTTTCTCTGTGTAGCCCTGGCTGTCCTGGAACTCTCTCTCTGTAGACCAGGCTGGCTTTGAACTCAGAGATCCACCTGCCTCTGCCTCCTGAGTGCTGGGATTAAAGAGATGTGTCACCACTGCCTGGTTAACTTTTTAACTTTTTAAATATATGTGTCTCTATGTGTGTCTGCATGTGTGTGGGGGTGAGGAGATATGCACATGTGCATGTTTTAAGATGCCAGCAGAGGGTGTCAAATCCCCCAGGGCTAGAGTTATGAATGGCTGTGAGCTCCCTGATGTGGATGCTGGGTATTAAACTCAGGTCCAAAAGACCAGCAAGAATTAATAGCTACTGGGCCGTTTCCTCAACCATTTTAAAGCTTTATGATTTTTACACTTGTCCGACTGGGTTACATTTGTCTTGGGTTCCATATCCACAAATCCAACCAACCGCAGAATAAAGATATTACACTTTTTTAAATGTGCCTCTACCAAATGTGTGCTGACTTTTTTCTTGCTGTTGTCTCCTACGCAACAGCTCACAGTGTGTTGGACACGGTAAGTAAAGTGGGGGTGGCCTAAAAGGTGCGCCTGAGTTCTGTCCCGACACTGCACCCCATACTACACAGTGGATTGTGGGTATCCTCAGCCAACCCTGAAACACATCCCAGGGCACACAGTAAATACCTGTGTGTTCCACTCGGATTTAAAAACAAAAAACATAAACAGAGTAGTTCTAACACCAACATACGTTATTTGTGTCTCTTCTCAGCCAATAAACTACTTGATCCTATCACCACCCATTGGTTAAATTTATCCCTTTGCTGTAGGTTTTCTGTGGTGGAGAGAAGTGGAGGGAGTGTGAAATAGCATCTCACGTAGCCCAGGCTAGTCTCCTACTCACTATGTAGCCAAAGCTGGCCACAAATCCACCACCCCTTGCCTCCATCTCCCAATGTGATCCCGGGAATTTCTGGCATGGGCCACCAAGCCCAGTTTGAATTTGTTCTAGCATTTCATCTATAGGACTTCACAGCCAGCGCATTCCTAGTTCATGTCTTGCCTCTTTCCATCAGCCCGCCTAGGAGATGTTTCTACGTGGTTGTGGGCAGCTGTAGTTTGTTCTTTTCAGCTACTGGGGCACTAAACTTTGGGAACATCTGCACGAGGCTGTGTGTGCATCCAATCTGTCACTTTGTGTGTGCGGGCTGCATTCCAGAGCACCCACCTGCCTGGCTGGTTCCAGTTCTAGAGAGGGTTCCCCAGATGGCCAGCCACACCTTTACCTCTTTACGAATCTGTGTCCCTATTTCGCTGGGATAAATAGCTAGAAACAGAGATGCTGGGGCACAGGAAATAGGCAGGCTGAGAGGGACAAACTCCCAAAGCAGAAAAGTCAGGGAGCTCAGGAGAGGCTGCTCTGGTGTTCGTCTCCTGACCTCACTCCCCTTCCCTGCCACCCCTCCAGGAAAACCTTTCAGCTCCTCTCCCCGACCCCACCCCGTGCCCTCTTACAGGACCCAGCTTAGCGCTTAGCTTCCTGAACATGGCTGCCACCATAGCAGCCCGCACCATCCTGCTGCATTATAACGACAATAATCAATGAACTGCTAACTCTATTGCCATAAAGGAGAGAGCCCAACCTTATATAATTCTTTTTAATTGTTTTCTCACATTACAAGGGATTTTTTTTTCTTTTTGCTAAACTTATTCCACCATAAGTTATGTCGTTTAATTTCTCAAAGTGCTAATAATTTAATTGCTTCCTTCCTGCAGACAAAGTGCCTGCGATGTCCTCCCTCCCCGGCAGGGAGATTATAAAACGGAGTTGGCAGGAATACCTAAGAGGGGAGTCTTTTTGGCGGTAGGATTTGATAGGAAGCAGCTTTCTCAGAAGTCAGTATGTGGGACTAGGAATTTGGCTTGGGACTTCAAAGAGGCAGGAGGCCCAGCTGAGCCTGCCCACTAGCTCCAGGGGGTTTATCATAATCACAGGGGAGGGGAAAGGAAGGTTCTGAGATCAGAGTGGTGGTGAGGTGAAGTCCGGGGAGCTTGCAACACCCAGCTTCCCATCTTGGAAGGCTGTCAGGGAAGCTGGGGTCCATCAAAGCAGCAGGGAATTAGATGGGGGGGGGGGGCAGGGTGCTGATAGTGATCTGTTAACTGCAAGTAGAATCTATTGGTAATGATACACACCTTAATCCCAGCCCTCAGAGGCAGAGGCAGGTGGATCTCTGAGTTTGAGGCTAGCCTGGCCTACAGAGCGAGTTCCAGGATAGCCAGGGCTACGAAAGGAACCCTGTCTCAAAAACAAGCAAACAAACAAACAAACAAAAAACCCAAACCCTAGCAGGCAGTGGTGGCGCATGCCTTTAATCCCAGCACTTGGGAGGCAGAGGCAGGTAGATTTCTGAGTTCGAGGCCAGCCTGGTCTACAGAGTGAGTTCCAGGACAGCCAGGGCTACACAGAGGAACCCTGTCTCAAAAAACCAAAAAAAAAAAAAAAAAAAAAAAACCCAAACCCTATGGCCCCTGTACTGACAGCCTGTACCACTCCATTGCTCACACATGCACAGTGTTAGTGCTATCTGCAGGTGAGCAAACCCAGGCGAAGAAAGGTTAAGCCAAGCCAGTGAGGTAGCTCAATAGATAGAGGAATCTGAATGCAGACCTAAGAACCTCAGTTCAATCCCTGATCTCACACTGTTAGCCTCTGACCTCTGTACATGCTTTCGCACACACACACACACACACATACTTTTTTTTTTAATTTTAAAGAAAGAAAGTTAAGTCATGAGTGTGTTGTGGGTCACTGCAGCACTTGAGATGCAGAAGTAGGAGCACCAAGCATTTTGGGCCAGCCTGGGCAGTAGATGGAGACTTTATCTCAAAAGCCAAAGGAGGCTCTTTCCTCTTCTCTCCCTCTCTCTGCACACACTCTTTCTCTCTTTTCCTCCTCTCCTCTCTCTCCCTTCCCATGGAAAATTCCCTGACCCCCTTTCTTTGGGCCAGTGAACTTGCCTGCCCAAGAGCATCTTCCCAATAAACCTCTGAAATTTTTATTTTAAAAAAAGCCAAAAAGAGAGCCTGGGATCAGCCAATAAAGTGGTTTGCCACATAAGCATAAGAATCTGGGTTCCGTAGTCAGCACCTGAGTAAAAGACCAGGCACAGTGGCACACACCTGTAATACCAATGCTGGAGAGACAGAGACTGGCAGCAGATCCCTAGGGTGCTCTGACCGGCCAGCCTAGCCTATTTGCCATCTCCAGGCCAGTGAGAGACCATGTCCCCAAAACCAAGACAGATAGTGGCTGAAGAACAAATTCTGAGAATGGTCTCTGGTCTCTGGTCTCCATACTTGTGTACATGCCGGTGCCGCTGCACCTGCGCACACGCATGAAACTATACACACACACACACACACACACACACACACACACGCAAACATGCACATACACACAAAGTTAAAAAGGAGGGAAGGGAAGGGAAGGCAGGAAGGAAGGCAAGCTACCTTAGTGACATAGCAAAAATCTAGCCTCCAGAACCCAAGTTTTCATCAGCAACACCATCATGCCTTGGCCATCTGTCTGGGTTGAACAACGATATCAAATCTATGTGGCAAGAGGGGAAAGATACAGGCCTGGGACAGGATCATGGATGAGCTATTCTTGATGTTTCCAAGTCCCTCCTCCTGGTCCCTCCAGCCCAGGGTCTGATCCTACAGGAGCTGCCCTATCCACCCAGTGACTCCCAGCCCACCCAGTGACTCCCAGCGTCTACAGGCCTTACTCTCAAGATGCTCACATCCCGCAGCCCCGCCCACAGCAACCCCAAGAGTCAATGCCCTTTGATTTCCTTTCTGTCTCTTACACTTTTGCAACCCTTGCTGCTGCTGTTTTTCAGGCCTGGAACTGTCCCCTTGTCACTGGTGTCATCTCTTCCAACCCACACATCCTAATTGAAAAATAACCTTCCCTGAATCCCAAAGTAGAGTCTCCTGTCACAGCTGCCCCAGCTCCTCCAGAACATCCGGTCCGTGGGACTGCTGGAGGGCAGGTTAGCAATCCCCTCTTGTAACTTACCAGCTCCATTACTCTGGGGACATTTTATAGTTTCTCTGAACATGTTGATGCGAGAATAAATGAGTAGCATGTGTAAAAGTTTAGTCTGGCACACGACTGGCTGCTGAGAGAGAGCTTCGCTGCTGTGACCAGCTGTCATTCTGACTTCCTAACAGTACCTGCTGTCTAGCAGATGCTCAATAAAGATATAAGTGAAGGGACCGGAGAGGTGGCTTAGAGGTTAGGAGCACTGGCTGCTCTTCCAGACGTTCAAGTCCCAGCACCCAGAGTGGGTCCCAACCATCTGTGATTCCAGTTCCAGGGGATCCAATGCCTTCTGGCCTCTGCCTTCACCAGGCACGAACATGGTGCGTATACATACTCACAGCAGGCAAAACATTCATCCACATAAAATAAATAGAATCTTTCAAAATAAAGTGATGCCAGGTGGCAGTGGTGGCGCATGCCTTTAATCCCAGAGGCAGTCGGTTTTCTGTGTGTTTGAGGCCAGCCTGGTCTACAAAGTGAGTTCCTGGACAGCCAAGGCTACATAGAGAAACCCTCTCTCAGGATAAAAATCAAACGGGGGTGTGAAGGGGGAGATGGGGTATGTAACTCAACTGGTCAGTGCTTGCCTAGCATTATGTGAAGCTTTGGGTTTGATCCCAACACCACAGAAGCTAGGTGTGTGTCACAGTCGGAGTCACATGAGACCTTGTCTCAAAAAGAGTGCAGCCCATTTTGCACTCAGTCATTCTGTCACTCACTCCTCTGTCTAAGCTGAGAAAATAAGCTGCACATCTCCAGGACGGCGTCACGGGACCGGAAATCACCAACCTCTCCCCACCCCCATCCCCAAGGAGATTCCTAGTGCCAGCAGAACACAACCCCATCAATGACACCTCTGAACTAGGTCATGGCCCAAAGTCTCCATCCTTGGCAGAGACTTGCAGAGACCAAGGGAGATGCTGGCACGCAGAACTGCAAGACTTCCAGAAATCCACTGCAGCTAAAAGCACAGGGAATGCAGAGCTGCTAGCACCGGAGTAGCAGCACCTCTTCCGGGAGTGGGCGTGGCTTCCTCCACCTTCCAATTGACACGTCCATCCCCCCAGGTGGCCTCTGGTACCTCCTACTTCAATTAGGAAAAATGTTATTAGTAAACATGATTCTGCCAGGCCCACCCACCTCCCTGACTAAACAGGAAGCACCTGGCAGGTAGAGGCCTGCTTTACGTCCCTGTGGACAATCTTTCTTCCCTGGCACCCACTCTTCCCTCAGTCCTCCACCCACACGTACTCATTATGCACTGATGTAGGCGCCAAGGACCCAGGCTGGAGGCCTGAGGCGCATCCTTTTTTTTTTTTTTTAAGCATTCTAATAGTTCCTGCCTGCGTGCATTGGGTGTGTGCGTGTGTGTGTGTGTGTGTGTGTGTGTGTGTGCGCGCGCGCGCGCGCATATGTGGAGTCCAGAGGTTGACTATCCACCTTATTTTTTGAGACAGAGTCTCTCACTAAGCCTGGAATTCACCAGCTAGCTAGATTGGTGAGCATCAGTGTTCCTCCTCCCAAAGATGGGTTTAAGAGTGCTCCCTGGAGATTTGAACTCAGTTCTTCACGCTTATTCAGCAAGTATTTTACCCATTTGGCCCATTTCCCTAACCCTGAGGCTCATTCTTTCTGCAGCACTAGCTGCTGAATCTTGCTCCAATGCCTCCCAGAGGACAGCAGAGGTCCAGCCATAGCTAGTAAGGAGAACCCAGGTGTGCATCTATGCAGAGAAATGACCACTCTTCCTCTTGCCCTTACTAACAATGTTGAGGACCCATGGGGCAATCACAAGCTGGACCTGGAATCTCAGGGAGGATCCAGCTCAGGCTGCACTCAAGGAAATCCTGCTGCCTGAGTTCTGGGACAATTTCCTAAGCCACTGATGTGTACAGAGCGAGGTAAGGAGACCTGGACTTTCTCTGCTCTACAGCCAGACAACAAATGAGAGATCACAAAGACAAGATGCCTCAGGAAAACTCCTTAGGCATCCCAAAGGCTTGCTTGCTTGCTTGCTTTTTTCTAAAGATTTACTTATGTACATGAGTACACTGTTGCCCACTTCAGACACACTATAAGAGGGCATCGGATCCTGTTAAAGATGGTTGTGAGCCATCATGTGGTTGCTGTGATTTGAACTCAGGGCCTCTGGAAGAGCAGTCAGTGCTCTTAATCGCTGAGCCATCTCTCCAGCCCATCCCAAAGGTTTTCAAAGTCCTGTCTCCTGGCATAGTGGTGCATACCTTGTAATCCCAGCACTCTGGAGGCTGAGATGAGCAAGAGTTGAAGGCCTTTGAATATGAATGGCTCCCATAGGCTCATAGATTTGGATGTTTAGTTGCCCAGGAGTGGGGCTTTTTGAAAGGATTAGAAGGATTAGGAGGTGTGGCCCTGTTGGAGGAAGTGTGTCACATGGAGGGAGGTGGCCTTTGAGGTAGCCTATGTGAGGTCCAGCTTCTCTCTCTCTCTCTCTCTCTCCCCCTCTCTCTCCCTCCTTCCCTCCCTCCCTCACCTTCTCCCCCTCTCCCTAACCCCCCCCCTCTCTGCCAGTGGATCAGGATGTAGCTCTCAGTGTCTGCTCCAGCACCCACCTTCATGCCACCATGCTTCCTGCCATGACAATAGTGGACTGAACGTCTGAAACTGTAAGCCCTTCCCAATTAAATGCTTTCCTTTACAAGGGTTGCCTTAGTCATGGTGTCTTTTTACAAAAATAGAACCTTGACTAAGACAGCCACCTAGGCTACACAAGACACTGCCTAGGCTACATAAGACACTGTCTCTAAAACCTTTAAAGAAAGAAGGAGAAACACAGAGAAAGGGTCAGGAAAGGAAAGAGGGAGAGAAGAGAGGAAGCAAGCAGCTGAGGAAATAGCTCAGTTAGCAAAAAGTTTGATCCCCAGAAGCCACGTGAAAAAAAAAAAGCCAAGTGTGGTGATGCATGCTTGCAATCCCAGGGCTGGGGAAGAAAAGACAGGGGTACCTCAGAGTCTTACTGGCCTGGACTATTTGGCCTGCTTGGCAAATTCTAGACTAGTAGGAGACCCTGACTCAAAGAAAAGGAAAGAAAGGTGGAGAGTGCCTGAGGGATGACACCAAACATTGTCCTCTGGCCTCCATGCCACCCAGTGGCATCTGCCACTACAGCCAGCTCTTGGGTTCTTGATCTCTTCATGCCAAAGTGCTCACAGTCCACAGGCATGAGTGTGTCGGCAAGAAAGAAGTTCCAGTTTGATCCGGAGATCCACAGCAGCCTGTATATGAATCAGGCCATCTTAGGGTGGAGCCACAAGAAACTGAACAGTGCTGCCTCCAGGATCTGAGAGAGATCATAAAATTTCAGTGGAGGGCCAGCGAGAAGGCTCAGCAGAAAAGGCGGTTACTTAGGAGTCTGCAAATGGGAGTTCAACCCCCAGAACCTGTGGGAAAGGTGGAAGCAAAGACTAACTAAGAAGTTGCTCTCTGGCCTTCACATTCATACTCCCAGTGGAACACTAATACTAAAAATAATTAAATAGACAAAATAAATAAAATACAACATCACTGGATCTGAAAGTGTGAGTGGTGAGACGCTTGCTTGCATGTTTGAAGCTCTGGCTTCCATCCTCACCACAAAAATAAAGTTTTACTGAACAGCACTGTATGACTTAAAAGAAAAAAAGCAAAAGCAATGCAGGGTTGTTTTTTTAAGGTTATTTATTTTATTTACATTTTACTTTTGCTATCTTCAGACACACCAGAAGAGGGCATCAGATCCCATTACAGATGGTTGTGAGTCACCATGTGGTTGCTGGGAATTGAACTCAGGCCCTCTGGAAGAGCAGTCAGTGCTCTTAACCGCTGAGCCATCTCTCCAGCCCTCAAAGTAGGTTTATTAAGGAAAGGTTAAAAAAAAAAAAAAAAAAAACTCTCAAGAGCAGAGAAAAGTCCACCCATTGTATGACTTGAATTTGATTCCGCATGGATGTCTCACCTACTTAGTAAATGGTTTTCATGTGCAACTTTAAGCACAATATGAAATACAAACTCAATAGCATCTGTTTTCAACTCTGCCAGGACAAACAAAGGTCTGGTTACCAAAAGAACAGAAAGAAAAGTAGGAAAGTGGCCATGGACTAAGGCTGAGAAGCCACAGGGCTGGGGGAGGGGGGTGCAGGGGGGATGCAGGGCGTGCAGGGGGTAGAGAAGCCAGAGAGAACTGTCCGAACATGGTTAGCATCCTCAGAGAGGCTGGGAGGGGCTGGAGTCTGACTTTTTTTCTTCTTTTTTATTTTTGGTTTTTTGAGACAGGGTTTCTCTGTGTAGCCCTGGCTGTCCTGGAACTCACTCTGTAGACCAGGCTGGCCTTGAACTCAGAAATCTGCCTGCCTCTGCCTCCCGAGTGCTGGGATTAAAGGCATGCACCACCACTGCCCAGCCGTGGAGTCTGACTTTTTAAAAAATGTTTTTTGAGACAGTTTTCATGCCACCCAGGCTGGCCTTGAAGTTGCTGTGTATCTGAGGCTGGTCTTGAACCAATGATCTTCCCAACCATCTTCCCCTTCTGAATACTGGGATCAGAGACATGTTCCACCAAGCCCAATGTAAGTGGTGCTGAGGCTGGAACAGGTGCTCAGGATGGCAGACAGCGCTGTAAGTACGCAGTCGACCAACTGAACTGTTTATACATCCCCAAGAAAGAAGCAGCTTTCAAGAGGACAAGCCTGACCATTCCTACCCTGGGTTGCACCAGGGAATTGAAGCAGCAGAGAGAACCAACCACTGTGGTTGTGTTTACCTTGACTGCTCACTCATTATGGGGACTTCAGGGTCCCCAACCTGAGCCTCTCAGTTTCTTTGACAGACAGACAGATGTGAAAGTAGCTCTAGTGCTTTTGCTTTGGTGGCAGCAGCCTTCAGCAAAACGTGCATAAAGTAGATTTGTTTTAGCAGTAGTAAAAACCAAACTGAAAATCAGATTTATCATTTTAATTAAATATACTTTACACTCTCAATTTTTTTTTTTTTCCGGGAGAGAGCCAAATGCTTCCCCCCTCCCTGTCAGTTTTCCCTTTGTGGGAGACATTCATGTCTGCTGCACAATTTAAGAAAATATCAAAGTACCCCCTAAGAGGATACACAATTAACAGGACCTTAACATGAATTCCTTAGCAGGAAAGTGAGACTGACTTGCAGAAGGGAAACAGAAACTGGGAATATCAAGCAGGTGGGGTTAGGCAGGGTCAAGGTGTCTAAAGACTGGGAATCAGGTCAAACTGGGCAACATAGGGAGATCCTGTCTCTAAAAATAGTTGAGAAAACTAAGCCACCAAGCTGTGGGATGTTTTTCATTTTGTTCTGTTTTGGGTTTTTTTGTTTGTTTGTTTAAATTTTGCTATTGCCAGACTGGAGTTGTAGCTTGATTGATAGGTTTCTCTAGCATGCATGAGGCCCAGGGTTTGACCCCCAGTGCTGCAGAAACCAGATGTCACTCAGCCCTATAATAGCACACTCAGGAGGTGGAGACAGAAGGATCAGAAGTTCTAGGCTGAGGGCTAGAGAGATGCTTCAGCAGTTCAGAGCACTGGCTGCCCTTCCAGAGGACCTGGGGTTCAATTCTTAGTACCCAACACAGTGGTTCACAGCATCGCTACTTCCAGTTCCAGAGAATCTAGTGTCATCCTCAAGCCTCCATGGGCACTGTGTGCACATGAAACAAAGGCATGCATGCAGATATACACATTAAATTAAAGTTAAAGTTAAAAAAATATTTAGCTGGATGGGATAGCGTCAACCTTTAATCCCAGCACTCAGGAGGCAGAGGCAGGTGGATCTCTAGGAGTGAGTTCGAGATCAGCCTTGTTTACAAAACACGTCTAGGACAGCCAGGGCTACACAGAGAAACCCTGTCATAAATAAATAAATAAATAAATAAATAAATAAATAAATAATATTTAACCATTTTTTTTTCCTTTTGCCTCTTTTTTTTTTAAATTGGATATTTTCTTTATTTACATTTCAAATATTTTCCCCTTTCCAGGTCTCCCCTTTGGAAGACCCCTATCCTATACCCCTCCCCCTGCATCTATGAGGGTGCTTCCCCACCCACCCACCCACTCCTGTCTTCCCTCTCTGGCATTCCCCTACATTGGTGCATTGAACTCCCTCAGGCCCAAGGGCTGCTTCTCCCACTGATGTCCAACAAAGCCATCCTCTGCCACATATGCAGCTGGAGCCCTGCATCACTCCATGTGTATTCTTTGGTTAGTGCTCCAGTCCCTGTGAACTCTGGGGGGGTCTGGCCAGTTGACACTATTGCTCCAATAAATATTTAAGTTCAGGGTCATCCCTCAATATATACCAAATTCAAGGCCAGCCTGGGCTACTACCCTATCTCAAAAACAAAACAAATAACAATAAGAAACAACCTGCTATTCTTACTACCAGTTTAGAATCGCTAGCCTTGGAGGATAAGACATAGACCCTGGTAGTCTGGAAATGAGAGTTTCCATGAAAGAAGGGAGAGTCCCCTCTCCCACTGAAGGTGGCACAAGGCTAATTGCTCTCTGAACTTTTGAGTGCTCAGCTATAACATGGAAGTCCACATATCTACTGTGCAGGGCACAGGGGAAATGACACAAGATGACACATCTGGAAAGGTTCAGGAAGACGGCGAGGTTTAAAGCGAACATCTTATTTTGGAATGTCAGGTTCAAGTCACGAACGCCTGATCTCCACCCAGCTAGGTATTGTGTCCTCTCAGCGTTCCGCCTGTGCATCCTCCTGATGTTCTTCACCCAGGTCCCCAAGGAGTGACCAAGAGATTAGCTCTGCCCCAAACTGTAAACCAACAACCACTGCTATAAACTTCCTGATGAATCTAGGCCTGGGTGGCCAGTGGGACAAATAGGAAATCAATTGGCAGCTGCACCAGCTCCTTGAGCTATAGGAGAAGCCCTTTACTAGGAGAAGCTAGAAATAACAGAAGAAAGAGTTTCTGGTGGGGGTGAAGCAAAGCCAAGCCAAACAAAACAAACAAAAACATTGGAAGTAAAAGCTGGGGCAGGAAACAAAGCTTGGTGGACAAGATGCTTGAGGAGCTTGGGATCTGTAGCTAGGACAAAGTAAAAACTGGGTATGGTGGTACAGCCTGCAAGTCCAGCACTCTGAAGATGGAGAGGCAGGAGGATCAGAAATTCAAGGTCATCCTCAGTTGCATTGTGGGTTTAAGTTAAGGCTAGCCTACGATACATCAGACTATGGCGCAACTATTTTTTAATTAATTTTTAAAAACGACATGGGTACGCGCGCGCGCGCGCACACACACACACACATACACACACACACCACTATTCCCTCCAAAAATCAGTTTCCAGAAATAGTCCCCAGTTTTTGCCAGCCCAGGGGTTCCCTAGCCTGCTTTAGCTGACTGAGCATACAGTTGTCCATTATTTCTGACAAGAACAAATATAGACACTCTCAGGGAGCTGGGGAGGGACTAAGTGGGAAAAAAACGATGCTTAATCTGCAGAGAGAAACTGCCTTCCCTCAGCAGAGCCCCGCCCAGCAGGAGCCACAGCCTCTCATAATTCAAGTCTACACTTAATTAAAAAGGGGAGCATCCTGCACTCCGGCCAACTGGCTCCAATTCCATTCTCATCCTTCAGACTGCTAGCATTTGTCCGTTTGTCTCTCTCTCCAGCCAAAGGGAAAAGAATTTAAAGCAAACAAACCAAATAAAAACCTTGTCTCCTGCAGTTTTTCTGGGAGGGTTCATCTGTGAATGGTGGTTCTCCTAGAAACAGAGAGGTGGAGATCTAAATGCACAGGGAGAGACAGGACAGAGCCAAAAATAAAAAGAGCCTGTGTGTTCAAGGGAGTCCTGAGCTGCTGCAGGCAGTGAATGTGGAAAGCTGGAGTCACCAGCACCTTCTAAAAATAGAAACTGCTTTCCTCTGGCTGCCACTGGTCTGGGGCCTCGGGGCTCAGGCTCACCCTTATCCTCTCCTTGTGAGACAGTGTTTCAAAGAAAAGGAGCACAGCTCATATTCTGATCTGTTTACAAATATTAAACTGGGGCCAGTGAGATGATGCATCAGGTTGAGGCACTCCCTGACCCCAGCCTGACCACCTGAGTTTGATACCCAGGACCCACACGGTGGAAGGAAGAGGGCCTGCCGACCCTCCTCCATCCTCCACATGCACGCTGCAGCAAGCGTGTGCCTCCAGATAAATAAATAAATGCAACTAACAATTTTAAAATATTAAAATGTGGGGTTTTCTAAATGGCTCAGGGGTAAAGACCCTGCTGCATAGCGCGAAGATCAGAAGTCAGATGCATAATACTCATGTAGATGCCAGGTAGGCATGGTGACCTGTGTATAACCCCAGTGTGAGGGAAGTAAAACCAGGAGAGCCCCTGGGCAAGTTGGCTGGCTACACTAGCCAAACTAGCAAGCTCCAAGTTAGCCAGAGATGTCTCTTCCATAAATAAGATGGAGAGCAATCAAGAAAACACCTAATCTCAACTTTAGACCTCCACATTTGCAGACATGTATGTACAGTCATCCATACGTGTGTGCCTGCACATATGCAAACACACAAAATACACACAGAAAAGAGAACGTTTAAAATATTGCTCACTAGGGCTAGAGAAATGGCTCCGCGGTTAAGAACACTGACTGTTCTTCTAGAAGTCCTGAGTTCAATTCCCAGCAACCACATGGTGGCTCACAACCATCTGTAATGGGATCCGATGCCCTCTTCTGGTGTGTCTGAGGACAGCTACAGTGTACTCACATACAAAATAAAATAAAAATAAATAAATCTTAAAAAATATTGCTCACCTTTTTAATTTATTCTGCACGCGCGTGCGTGCGTGCGTGTGTGTGTGTGTGTGTGTGTGTGTGCTGATGGTTGCCTATGTGTGGAAGTTAAAGGAGCTGGTCCTTTTTCAGCCATGTGGGTCCTAGGGATCAAGGTCAAGTCCCAGGCTTGGCAGTGCACACGTCGATCTGCTAAGCCATCTCACCCAGGCACTTACTAGATTTCCAAGTATGAATTATAGATCCCCAAATTGTGAACCCCCATTGCCGTGGAGTCCTTAGATCAGACCTTCCCTGGGATTGGCTCAGACTCACCCAAGTCCTGTGCTCATCACTCTGTGGGAACGCTGCCAATTGCCCCACACAGATGAGATGGGGTGTCTCTAGGGAACCACATTACACTAGAGGAGACTGACTCCTCAGGAGTCATTTGAGCTCCTCCTGATTTCATGGAGACTCTTGAGGATACCCAAGCCCTGCATCAGCACCGGATGGACAGAGTCCTCATCTGCAGGACTTCTGTTCAGGGACCGCCAGCCTTCACCAGGGAGCCCCAAGGATTGGGTTAGACTTTACTCATCCCCCTCCTTTGGGCCCATTATATCTTCTGCTGACTGTCTAGAGAGCCATTGTTTAGTGGCGTCTCAAGAGAGGGTTCATCTGGACAGAGTATACACCTGTGACCTCAGTACTGAGATGGAGTCAGAAAGATCCGGATGCTACACAGTGAGTTACAGACCTGCCAGAGCAATAAGAGATGTGGGATGGTGGAGGTAGGGTGGGAGTGGGGGATGGCATGACACAGACAATACTCACGGATGGCACACACACTCAGGCTAGTGGAAGGTAAATTGGAACAAGGGAAGCAGTTTTTTTTTACCCCCTCTAAGCATACTCTGCCATAGCAAGGCATCCTTCCTCTGTTCTTAGCAAATTGAAGACACGGAGATAAAAGACCCAAGGGCCATGTTTCTAACCTCAAGAGTGGAAATGGGCAATTACAGACCTGCTCTGTGGTGACCCGGATAAAAGCCATAGACTCTCTCTTCTGGGAGGTGAACGCTGGCGTGTGCGCGCGCGCACACACACACTGATGCAGGTCATTAGTTTCCTGAGGTGTACACTCCATTCAGGGCATGCAGGAAGGTACAGAGACCCTGCAGTCTGAAGGAACAAAAGAGAAACTGGACCAGTGAGGAAAGGATGAGAGGAAGTCCAAGGGGGAGGGGTTGTTTGTTTGCTTTGCTTTGGTTTGTTTGTTTAGTGGTACTGACCCATCACTAGCTCATGGAAGGGCTCCAACTCCCTGCCCCCACCCCAGACCTTGCTCTCTGGTTCATTCTTCCTGGTGAGAAAGCTCCAGCCTGGGAGACACCAAAGGGATGCTATTTGTCTCACCCCTGGGCCTTAGGTAGCTGTCTCATCCTATCACCTTCTGAGTTCCCCCTTTAAGTGCCTGAAACTCTGTTCTTCAAGTTCTGCCGAAGCCAGGCTTAAGAACATCTCTGTCCCTGCAGATAGTCAGACTGGACAGGTTACCCATGGAATGTCCCCAGCTAACACAACACCGAGGACCAAATCCAGACCCCTGTCATTCATTCCTCAAAGCCTATGTGGGCTAGGTGTGGTGTTGCTCACCTGTAATTCTAACACTCCAGGAAGACAAGTTCAGCCTGGGAGACAATCTGACCCTGTTTCAAAAGACCAAGCTGTAAGGAGACCGAGGCGGGAGGGTCACATTTTAAGACCATTCTCAGCTACATAGGAATTCTGGGTCAGACTGAGTTATATGAAACCCTGTCTCCAAAAAAAAAGGAGAGGGAGGAGGAGGAGGAGGAGGAGGAGGAGGAGGAGGAGGAGGAGGAGGAGGAGGAGAAAGAAAAGAAAAGAAAAGAAAAGAAAAGAAAAGAAAAAAGAAAGAAAGAAAGAAAGAAAGAAACTGAAGGAAGGAAGAAAAGAAGCCACAATAAAACATGGGATGAGAGATGGCTCATCAGTTTAGAGCACTTGCTGCTTTCCCAGAGGACCTGAGTTCTGTTCCCAGCACCCACACCAGATGGCTCACAACTGCCTGTTACCTGCAGCTTCAGGAAACCCACTGCCTCTGGCCTCTGTAGGTACCCACACATACCTACACAAACACATAAATAAAAATAAAATTAAGGGGCTGGAGAGATGGCTCAGTGGTTAAGAGCATCAACTGCTCTTCCAGAGGTCCTGAGTTCAATTCCCAGCAACCACATGGTGGCTTACAACCATCTGTAATGGGAACTGATGCCCTCTTCTGGTGTGTCTGAAGAGAGCAATGGTGTACTCATATACATAAATAAATACATCTTAAAAAAATAAAATTAGCAAGGCAGTGGTGGCACACGCCTTTAATCCCAGCACTTGGGAGGCAGAGGCAGGTGGATTTCTGAGTTCGAGGCCAGCCTGGTCTACAGAGTGAGTTCCAGGACAGCCAGGGCTACACAGAGAAACCCTGTCTCGAAAAATCAAAAAAAAATTTAAATTAAAAATAAATGAATAATGCAAAATAAGAAAAACGTTATAAAAGCTGTGAAGGGAGAGTCTGTCTCTTCGATGGCTGCAGAGCCAGCTGCTGTTACATTCTGGCTTGCTTTCTTCCAAGCCTGTACTGGGGTCTCCCAGCTCCAGGGGTAAACTATGGACTCTCTTTGTATAAAAATTTACATATCTAAAGTCCACACTTGCATTTTATAATTTAAACTCCTAGGAAACGGGAAGGAGTCCAGCCCTCCAACCTACTAGAGGAAGAGAATATTACCTGCCCAACTTCTCCCGGAGCTGTATCAGAGGAGTCAGAAAGCATATGGAGTCATAAAGGAGCCGTGAGCATCCTGCCTCTGAGGGATGCTGGTACAGGTCAGGTCAGGTTTGGGAGTGGCCTCCACTAGACCTCATATGCTCCTTAAAGGAACTCTCTTTGGAGTATGCTCAAAGGGGGCAGGGTGGGGTGGGGTTAGTGTGCATCTGGAAGGCCTCTATTGTCACCTCTTGTAAAATGAGGTGAGGGTGGCAGGTGGCAGGAACTGATGAAAAGCATGCACACAAGGCTGGAACCTTCAATGTCAACCCACAACGTGAGTCCCAGTCCAAACCTCCAGCCTCTCTCTTTCTCCCTCTGCTTAACTACCTTGGGCCCCATTGGAGAAGTGGCCCCAATGCTCCTTTTGGAAATGTCACTGATCTTAATCTGAGTGTTCAGTCAGAGGCAAGTGGGGCAGCAGCTTGGTTCTCTCTCTGGGTCTGTAGGTTGAGCCAGAGATAGGAAGGTAGGCTTCTGTGGTCTCTGCCAGACCTGGGAAGCTGAGGAAAGGAGAGGAAATATTGACTAGCCAGAGCTCTCCAGAGAAACGGAGGAACTCAGAATCAGACAGGCAGCCCTGGACAGGCCTCAACTAGAGCACCCAGTGCCCACTCAGGGACCCACCTGAACCTTCATGGAGACCACATCAGAGATCTTTTCCTAGAACTGCCTGCCTTCCTCCCCCACTTCTCCTGGCCTAGGTACTCACACCCCTCCCTAAACTGGCTCCATCCGCCCCAAGCTGGGATTTGCTTGGGCTTGCCTCTCCTTCTATGGGCACGGTGCCTGCAAAACTCCATTACTTTGCTTTTTATTGTGGCTGTTCACCTGACAGGCATTTTGTGCAACCCTCTTGAGCATGAGCGAGGCTCAGGAAGGAGTCCTCCTCTGGTCCCTGCAGGGTTCCCTATAACTACATACAGATTTCTCTAACAGGAAAGAGAATGAAAGATACCTCACCATCTACACAGACTGACCCAGGCTCTCATGAAAGGGAGGCTTCCTAGAGAGAGCAGCGGCGGCAGGATCAAGCTTTAAAGAACAGTTTGGCAGATAAAAGGAGGAGTTGATGCTGCAGAGTGAGCCCAATTCAGGTGCCAGGGGGGTTAAAGTTCTTGTCCCAGCTCTGACTCCTCCTACAGGCTGGAAAAGATTGCATGTACCTTTTCCTTCTCAGATCCTCCACTGCCTCATCTGTAGGGTTTGGCTAGATAGATGAACTTTGAAAGCAGCCCCGTGGACCTGTGGGTCCTTGTGATGGCAGCTAGAGCAACCCAGACCCCAAGGGAGGTAGTCTTTCTCACACTTGCTTGCCACCTAGCACCATGTCTGACACAGCAGGTATTTACTGAAGGAAGCGATGGGCGAATGGCAAACACTAAGATCAACTTCTTGGACAAAACTGAAACCCATTTTGTCCTTTTGATCACCAAGTCACTTGGAGTTTCTGCTTCCTCTATCATCAGATGCTTGCCTTCGGGTAAGGAGTAAGATGGCAGCGAGAGGGACATCCTTGAGCCTCTTGTTTGCAAAGCCTTGAATGCATGATGAAGCAGGTCACAGATACAGCAGCTCTGCAGATCACAGGTCCTTGAGAAAACCATTCAGGCCAGTTTACATTTACTGAGCACCAACTGTGCATCCATTTGTTTTCACATAGCTTAATTCGCTTAAGCTCATGGTCTCAGAGGGCTGCACAGAAGACCGTGGTGGCTTTGAAATACTAATGTCCAGCAGTATTGACAAGCTGAGTTACCTAGGGTGAGGGGCATTGGTATCTTTCTTAGCTTCCATTTTCATTTGTAAAGTAAAATGGAAACAGCTCCGCAGCACCACGTTTTGGGAAGGAAATTAGCACGTGAAGGCAGAGCGCTTCATAAGTGCTAGTTATTATGGTTCCTCTGGGCGCACAAGTCCGTTTGCCTCCCCCTCCCCCAGGGCACACAGAGGTGTTCACACTCCCACGTACATATAGATGCACAGAGGCATGTGCTAACGCCAGCGGGAGGAGCTCAGGGGTCCTCAGACCCAAAGCCCATGCTGGAACCTGTGGAGAAGCTGCTGGGTCTTCAGCTTCCTTTTTTTTTTTTTTTCCCTCAATTCTTTATGAATGAACTGAGGTCGAAAGGAGTTTATTTTTTTATGAATGGAAGTCTAAAAAGTGAATGAAGCCGGGAGCCAGCCCCTACGTTCTGATTGGTCTCCGTGTCTGGGAAACTCCGCCCTCAAGCTCAGCTAGCAGAGTCTGAGGATTGGCGGGCGTGCCGGGCCCTGGGGTTTCATTCACAAAAGTCAATGAAACAAAGGGAACCGGTAGGGAGGGGAGGGGGAAGAGCGTGAACGGAGGCCGAGGCAAAGGAAATGCACCAATCAGCTACTCCCCCGGGCTCACAACTGTCTGCTGCGCCCGGAAAACAAGCTGGGGCTCTAGGGACCCGGGGCTAAGGCCGCCTCGCTCCGGCCTAGCCCCGCCACCTTAGTTGTGTCATCTCCCGGGCATGCTGAGCATCCCCCCGCGGTTCCTGCATAGACGCCCCGACCTCAGGTGAAGCTGCGGAAGGGGAAGGAAGGGAGAGTGTCTGTGATTTCCCCGCTTCGTCTCCTACACACCACACTCTCTCTGTTCGGCGCCTGCTTCCGCACATTCCGGGGCGGGGGTGGGAGGCGTCGGGATTCGAGGCTAGAGGGGGCGCCCGAGTTATGGGCGTGCGAATGGTGTGCGCCGCGCGCGCGCCCACATACACACACACACACACGCACACACACACGCACGCACACACACGTCTTATGTAACCCAGTCCCGGCTGAGCAGGGCTGCAGAAAGCAGACACGCCGACCCCAGCTCGAGGGAGCAGGTGGGACCTCCTTTGGCGGGAGGGGAGTGGCGGTGGAGGCACTCGGCCGCGCAGGTCCCAGCGAGTCAGAGAAGTTTCGCTGTCCGATCCAAAGCCTCGCGATCGCCCCCTCCCCCCGCAGCGCTCCCGGGACCGTGTGCGAATTGCCTCCCCCCTCCCAGGTCTCTGCCTCCGCGCGGGGGCCCGGCCCTGTGGCCGGAGGGAGCGGCCGGATGGAGCGGAGGATGAAAGGCGGATACTTGGACCAGCGAGTGCCCTACACCTTCTGCAGTGTGAGCGCCGCCGGCCTCCACGCCCGCCCCCGCCCCGCACCCCGCCCCTACTCGCCCCGCAGCCCCCTCCCGGGGGGTCTCAGTGGGTCCAGGGTCGCCTGGCCCCTGAGCCACCCCGGGACCCCACCCCCAACCTTAAGCTAGACTCCTCAGGGTGATTCGGGGGCATTCTCCCCCCTCCTTCCAGCAGAAAGCTCCCGGAAATGGGAGCTTGGGCGAAGCGCTGATGGTCCCGCAGGGGAAGCTCATGGACCCGGGCTCCCTGCCGCCTTCCGACTCAGAAGGTAAAGAACCCGACAAACTGCGACCCCTCTCCTTAATCCACGTACATCCATCCCAAAGTCCTATCCTGGACCTCCCCAACCTACATTTCCCCAAAAGTCAAACCACTCATTCTCCGTCCCGTATCACCAGTGGGGAGGCTGTAACCCGGGCTTCCCATATTATCTCCACCTCTTCACCAATCCAATATTCACCCATCAGATCTCTTCCAGGATCTCAGTCACTTCCAAGAGACGTGGCTCGCTGAAGGTGAGTAGTTTTGTTTCCTTCCTAAAATTAGAAGTGGAACGTGGGGGTCTTCTCTGTCTCAAGAAGTCCTTCCACCCCCTCTCTCCAGTCCTTAACCATTTCACTGTCCCCGGTGCCCAGTGTGGACACTTATATCGATATTTATTTTCTCGCCCTGAGCCAGGCTTGTATAACTAGGCCTGGGGATGAATCAGACTATTGTGTGGGGTATTTGCTTATTTGAATGGAACTTGGCCCCAGGCCCGTTTTTTTTTTTTCCTGGTTGAAAATTTCATTTGCAAAGTTTGTTTGGCAGGAGGCTCCGGGCCTAGGTGTAGTGTTGAGGTGTTGAATTATTGAAAGAGAGCAACGAGAAACGGGGATAAGGAGTAATTTATTACCTATCTTCTAGCGGGCGTTGCTGGAACATTGGTTGGTTTTTACTTTTCATTTCACTTCTTCCTAACTCCGAGGGCCAATTTACTGACCAAGCCAAAATAACAACAAAAGTTTCAATACTTCTTTTCTTGGCACTTTGGCAAAGAAGACTCAGGGCTGCCACCCCAAATAGCCTTGATTATAATTCCAGTGGCAACTGGTCCTCCCTCCATCCCTCCTGAATACCTCCACCCCCAGGCAATGCTCCCCTTCCTGTATGCTGGAGGGTTAGTTGTGAGCCTGGCCAGGATGGGGTCAGTGGCCCAGCCCGGGCTGGGTGGGGCAGATGTCCTAGTTGGATTCTGGTTGTTGTGTTTTGGTGAGGTTGGTTAGCCTGAGGGTGATGCTGGCAGGGCTGGGAGGCATGATAACTTACAGTCCCTGAGATTCAGGAAGCATTAGCATCTCCATCTTTGCTAACACCTCCTTTGTGTTAATACTCTGAAAGCCCCAGAAACCATAAGTGAGCACTTTGTTGAGGTCTGTTCTCTTCCTAAGGGGTTCCCCATTCCTCCATTGTGGGCACCTTTCTTCAAAGCTCAAATCCACCTCTCACAGGATTCTCTATAGAAGAAGCCTGGGTGAGAAGGAAAGGACTACTAAGTAGATCTGTGGAATGGGATTCTCTGTCTTGGCCACTGTCTCAAACACACACACATAAACAAACACACACAATTATTGCTGTTGTCATTTTTATTACTATTATTGTGGTGGTGGTGGTGGTGGCAGAGAATGACTGTTTAGCATGGAGTTTATCCTCCAAACTGTGGAATTGGGGTGTGGGGGTGTGGGTATAGTGTGTATCTTCCTCTGTTGTGTGTCCTGAGTGCCCAGCTCCCGGTACTGGTAGAACTTTGTTGGGTGGGCTTACCCCCCTTCAGGTTCTGGAGCTGAAGAACTCAGTCTCCATGGGCTCTCAAACAACCCCTTTCTTACCACATAGTTACTGATTTTGGTCTGGTTCCCTTCCCTGCCCATCAGCTGAGGGTCCCCACAGCGGCTAGCTCCTTAGTTGTGAGTTAGGTAGGAGTGGGCTCAGGGTGGCATTTTGGCAGTATTTGGTCTATTTGAATGACACAGGAAGGAAAATGTTCTCTTCACCCAACCATGGAAGCCCCTCCCCTTGGTGGTGGGTCTGGTGATAGTCTGTGTGTCTGTGTGTCAGTGTGACGGCAAATGCGTGTGTGCACGGGCATGCGCATACGTGTGTATGTGTGTTACATCCTGCTGCCTTGGGAGTCCCTGTACATTTAAATTCAGTGGGTGGGGAGATGGGGGTGGAGAATGCTGGGGGGGGGGGACGACTGGGATCTCCTTGGTTCCCTCTCCTTCCTCCTGAGGGAGCAGCTCAGGTTCCCAGCTGGCAATGGATGGCCAGGCCTGGGGGGGGGGGGGGATGCTGAGGCCACTCGTTCCTCTCTCTGCGGAGACAGATGCAGCTACCGGGGTCCTGTCCCCCTCCTGCACCATTCCAGCATCACCCCAATCTCCTCTCCTGCCTCTTCCCACCAGGTCAGTGGCTCCCCTGTAGTCCAAAGGGGTGACAGGGAGGGATAAGCTCCTTTGGAAACTTGCCAGTGTGTGTGTGTGTGTGGGGGGGAACATCAGGAGGAATGGGGCCCAAAGCCCAACCTCCTCTCTTTCAGCTTGGTTTCTTCCTCAATTTGGAGAGAGACAGTGAATTCTTAGAGCGTGAGTGGGGCAGTGAAGATTGGGGGGTGGGGGTGCGGCGTGACCAGGCTGGACCTGAGCTGAGACTGAGAGACATGGATTTGGCTTTGGCATATCTGCTGCTGATTGAGATTTTGGGGTGAGTGTTGGTGAGGCTCTGTGGAGGCAGCATACACATCTTTGGGGTGGGGATTTTTCTGGGGAGGGTCATCTGGTTTCTGGGTGCCTGTGATCTGTTGAGATGTTGGAGAAGGGGATCAGGTGCCACAGAGAAACCCAGGCTCAGGCAGACTGAGCCAAGACATGGCTGGTTATGTAAAAAAAGATTTGTGAATCTGATGGAGGGTTTGCTTTGTGGGATTGTCAAGAACCGTTAGGGACAACGACCCTGTGGTCCCTTTGGTAGTTAGGAAAACTGACTGAGCTGTGTTCATCCTTTGTATGAAGTTGGGGAGGGAGGGCCCGTGAATTCCCAGGAGGCTTGTGGATAGATTTGGGGTCTATGGCTAGATATTGCTGTTCTGCATGTAAAATTGTTGGGGTTACGCCATGTATGAAGATAAAATGAATTTTATCCCCCAGGAAGCGAATGACTTATATATAGCTTTTATCATAATTTTAAGGGATGTAAAATTATGGGCTCTCCCTTCCACAAGAATTACTGCAGCTAAATGGTCCTTCAAGGGTGGCTCTCCTCTGGTCTTTAGCCTCCCTATTTATAGGTCCAAAGAGAGACCCCATGCTTAGAGGGGAAGCATGAAAGGTGAAATCACCCGTATATGGTCTCAGAGTGAAGTACAAGGAATTTGGGTGAAAGTGTATGCATGCACCCTGGGGTCTCTGGCCCTGTTGGCAAGGGGAGGGTTAATCCTCAATCCTCTCTCCAGACTTTCCTGGTTCCATACCTCCTCCATCTTTCTATTTCCTCCCCTTCCAGAAGGTTCCTGGAGAGGAATGTCCCCTCCACAGATAGAGAACTGGTTCCTTCCAAGGCTGCCAGAGTGGGGGCAGGGTGAGGGTGTGAGAGCCCCGGCCATTGGTGACACAATAAAGCAGAAGCTCCTAAGGATGCTACCGTTCATTTTTATGTGAGACTGTCCCCAACCCCAGAGGATGACAGACAGCCCTTCTGTGGGATAAATGGCTGCTAGCTCATGGTAGGCTTTGGTTCCGTGCTTAGCTCATAAACTTCCCATTTCTTCTGGAACCCATCTTTTGGGGTCTCCCTGGCTCCTGTTGGAGGAACAGTCCCTAAATATATCCTCTGTCTCTCTGTGTGTGTATATCTCTGTCTCTCTCCTCTCTCCTTCCTCCTCTTTCTTCCCACCCCCCCCCTTGTGGGTATGTACACATGCACATGAATTACACTGGGTATACACACCTGCCTTAATCCTCTGCCATGTCCCCACCCAGACAGTCCCTTTTTAGTGCCGGTGGAGCTGGGAGCAGACCCTGGCACACTGGCTCAGCAGCCAAAACACAGCCGAGTCAACAAATAGAAGGGTGCACGCGCAAGACCAAACATAGTAATTACAATTTCTCCTGCTCTCCAGGAACTCGACTTGAAGCTCTGTTTCTGTTCCTATTTCTATCTTTGCTGATAGTCTCTGGGTGACTGAAGGCCCCGTTGTATCCCTTTGGGAGAAGACCAGTATTGGGAGAGCTGAGCACAGAGTGGGGCTTACCCCCCATTCTTGGGAGAGGGTAGCATCACCTCTTTGGAGGTATAATCTGTGTGCTAAGGGGAGTTCTCTTCTGGGGGTTCTGGATAAACTTTCAAGCTTGAAGCAGGAGGAAAGGTCAGATGACCCACAGGGCTCACTAGCCCAGTGGCGTCAGCAGGAGATGCCCCCAGCCCATTACCTCACTGGAAACCAGTAGTTAATGAGGCCCCAAGAGGGGCTCCAGAGTGCGTCAGCTACCCCCTGCCAAGTTCTGCACCCCTTCCTTGCCCTCGGGACCCTCTTTGCCTAAGTAGCAGGGAGAGAAATATCATGCAGCCTACTTGCTCCTGCCACCTTCAGGTTGTCTGTCACCTTTGAATGGTCCTGGCCACCTAGCAGGAAGGAATGAATGTGTTCTTTCCTTTGACTGGTGCTTTCCAAATGAGCCAGGCACCAGGGACATTTATTGCCAATGTGGATGTCTAGCCCACCTCTAGCCTATAGAATGACTTGCCCGATGATGTTTGGCCCACCTCTATATTTGAGGACTTCGAACTACCCAGTGTGGCTACCAGAGCCAGGTGAATCTTCAATCAGGGCATCTGGGGGACTGCTGTTGCCCAGTTATAGTTGAGCTTCCAAAAAGCTTGGGATTCACGCATTTCCCTGAGGGACTTAGTGGCCCACTGATGTATTTAGCCACTTTAGAATTGTAGTACATTGATCTAAGGTTCTTAACTACTGGATCCTTCTGGTTCTTAAACTCCCTCGCCTCAATCTCTGTCTAGAAAACAATCTTTTCCTAAGCTGGAGACTGTGTCAAATAAGGTCTGTGATTACAAGGAAGCTGAGACAGGAGAATGGCGAATCTAAGGCCAGCGTGGGGTACCTAGTAAGACCCTGTCTCAAAAAAAACCCAAAACCAAAGGCTGGGGGTTCAAAAGGACTTTGATTCAACCCCCACCATAAATAAATACATAGAAATCAACTATAAATCTGTATCTATAAACACTCGGTGCCTCTGACACTTGAAGCAAGCACTCGACTGCAGCCCAAGTCTCCTTCCTTGTGAGATGAGCTTTTCTGGTAGTGTGGGGAGGAGTAGCTACCGGGCAAGGGAAAGGCTGCCTGGGTGAGAAGCTCACTGCTTTCGGCTCCCCAGTCTGTGGTGCTAGCTCCTGCCAGCCTGAGGACAGGTCTCACTGGATTGCTTATTCATAAATAACAATCTTTCAGTATCTGGTCTGAGCTGGACCCTGTTCTGGGTGTTAGAGGCTCATCTGAAGAAGACAAAGCCCCGAGTCCTCACAGCCTCACGTCCCAGTGAAGAGACAAATATTAATTAACATGCAAATATACATTAGTAAGATCTGCACAGGTGGAGGGAAATGCCTGCTGAGACGGAAAGCAAAAGGGACAGTTTTGCTTTGGGTGGTCCGAGAAGGCCTCTGATAAGCCTGGCAGGGTGCCCATCTGTAACCAGTATTCCAGACAGGGTCAGAAAGATGGTGCCTTTTAGGTGAGCCTGGGCTACACAGTGAGATCCAGAACGTAGCAGGTGAGGCTCTGGGGGTGTGGGGGAGTGGAGAGGAGAATGGACCTAGCTCAGCAGGACTAAAGGGCTAAAGGAGGCCAAGGTGCTAAGGAGTGACAGCAAGGAGAAGCAGGCAAGGGAGGTGAGCTGAGGAGACCAAGGGCAAGCGTTTAAATTTCACGTTTAAAGCGGGAGAGCAAAGTGATTTGGTTTCTGTTGTACCCTGATGGCTGTGCGACTGCTGGGCTTGGGGGAAGTGAGTGGGGAAACACAGGGTCCTGCATGCTCACACGGGATTGGGGTATAGAGTGTACCCGTCGCTCAACTCACACACCTCACCAGCCCCTCGAAAGTCTGAATCTTTTTATCTCGCCATTTTCACATTGCCCAGTCTCCAGGGAGTGACAATCCAGTCTCCTAGGTCACGAGCTCCATTGGCCTGCTTCAGACCCACTATTATCCTAGACAATCAGGAAGTCCTTCTTTGTGTCTGTTCTTTCTGCTGTAATCCTCCCCCTTGTCAGAGAGGCAAAAGTAGACAAAAACTGTGGAGTCCCCTGAGTATCCTTTGGCTCAGAGAAGCCCACCCCTTGCTCCTCAGACCTCCAGGCTTGGGAAGCCCTTCTTTTTCCCAGCTACCCAGCAGTGATGAGCTGGTGTCTGTACCTTTCTCCTGTTCTGTTTTTACCCTCTTCACATCCTCTCTTCTCCATTCCCTTTCGAAAGCTCTAGAACTCTTGTGTGTCTCCTGGGAAGGTATCTGAAGTGCAGACTCCTGGGTCCCTTCCCAAATTCAGAATTTCCTCATCTGATTCCAGATCCACAGGATCCCACAGTTTGTAAGGCCTGCACACCCCTGACAAAGCCTTGTATACTTGGAAGGGTGGGTTCATTTGCACTCCAGGGATCAGAGACAAAACATCTAGGCAAAGACTATCTGGTCAGACAAGTTCTGAGAGTCCTCCCTGGGGGTCCTCTTGGGGCTGCAGCTGGAGGGTGCAGGCCCTGGGGTGCAGTCACCCTTGGTCTAAGGCATGCTCTAGACCTCTGCAGGGCTGAAGCTAATCTGCAGGGTGCAACAGTGCTGTCTGTCTTCCTGGAGTTGCCAATTTGCAGGGTCACATCCTGGACTCACCTTTCTCTGCAGCTCAGGTACCGGACAGTGACGAGCAGTTTGTTCCTGATTTCCATTCAGAAAACTGTGAGTAGTGAGTACTGGGTACAAGGGTGGGGGATGGGGGAGAGGGAATGACAGGAAGTGAGTCATGGGGATAGTCACCCATAGGAGAGCAGTTTGCTCTCACCTAAAGACAGAGTGAAGGTCAGGGCTCCCCATCCTGGAATATGGACTCTGAGACCAACATAGTGAGTGAGGGATGAAGACTTTCGTTCCCCTCTGGGGTCCTAGCCATGTGACCTGGAACAGATGCTTTCTCTCTGCAGCCAAAGCAAGGGACTTGAGATCGCTCAGCAGTGGTCTGTTTTTTTCCTTCAGCGCTGTTGATGCTATCCCAGGAAAGATTTGTCAATGTCTCTGGAGAGTTTAGGGTTGGTTGCAAATTGAGTGGTCGATGGTACTGCAGAATATCCTACGATGCTCAGACATTCCCCCCAAATCTGACCCCAATATTAAAGGTGTCACTTACAAAATGATGCTTGGCCAGGTAGGGTGGCCCACACCTGTGATCTGGAGGGTGAATTTGAGACCAGTCTGGATAGTAAAGCTTATCTTAAAAAAAAAAAAAAAAAAGGAAGGTGTGACACCTTTAATCCCAGCACTCGGGAGGCAGAGGCAGGCGGATTTCTGAGTTCGAGGCCAGCCTGGCCTACAGACTGAGTTCCAGGACAGCCAGGGCTACACAGAGAAACCCTGTCTCAAAAAACCAAAAAGAAAAACCAAAAGAGAAAAGTCTGAGAAGTGGTGTTTGGCTGTTAGGTGCTGCCCAGCTGCTGGCTCTCGGATGCCATAACCCATGAAAGGAACACAAGAGTGGAAAACCGCGGTCACCAGAACCGTGGATTCCAGGGCGTCTGACCACACTGAAGGAAGCCAGGGTGCCACTTACACCAAAGCTCAGCCACAGTGGTAGCTGGGCTCAGACACCCAGTAAGGGCCCAGACAAGGCCAATGTTCCTCACAGATAATTAGGAGCATGTGCATATTACTCTGCTGACATGTAAGTGTGCTAACAGTCAAACTCTCTGACAAGGCCAAAGAATCTTTATAGCCCCAAATAAGAAAACATGTCCCTTACTTGGAATTTTCCAGGACACTCAGGAAAGTCAAAGGCCCTGGGTCTGAGATGTTCGCTCTTAAGGAAGGTGTTTCCTCAGCTAAGGGTTGAACTTTTAGATGGTTCCCTTGGTTAATAACTAATGTATAAAACTAGACATAATGTAACCAAAATGTTTCAGAAAGCATCCAACTTCAGTGGTCAAGGATGAGAACTGGGAGGAGACCAACTGTACCAGTAACCCCCATCTTTAGAAAGCAGAGGTGTCAGAAGCCCTGTTGGCTTCTGTTTGACACTCTGGCTTTGCTCTGTCCTACCCCACAGTAGCTTTCCACAGCCCCACCACCACCAGGATCAAGAAGGAACCCCAGAGTCCCCGAACAGACCCCGCCCTGTCCTGCAGCAGGAAGCCACCACTCCCCTACCACCATGGAGAGCAGTGCCTTTACTCCAGGTGAGCCCCAGCCCAGGAGGGTGTCAGGAGGCTTGGGGTAGGGGAGGGCAACCATGAGCGGAGGGTTGGATGACGGGGTTCCTAGCTCCTGTAGGTAGCAGTAGCCATCACACAGTGGGCCAATGACCTCAAGAGCCCAGGGAGTCTCTACCTGGAGGCCCGTGTCCTACTTAAATCATTTGCTCTGGGCTTCGGAGAGAGATTGTCAAGCTGAGAGATCCGGTTCCAGGGTTAAGAAAAGGTATTCACTAGACAGGTATGGTGGGTGGTGTGTGCTTGAGACGGGGGGATTGTGAGTTTGAGTTCAGCCTTAGCTCCAGAGAGAGTTCCAGGTGAAGCTGAGCTACAGAGCAAGACTCTTTAGGGGAGAGAATAAAAGAATTCACCTGGGGGCTGGAAATGTAGCTAAGTTGATAGGGTGTTAATCTTACAGACTCAAAACCCTGGATATGGTTGTCAGCACCATACACACCTGGCAGGGTGGTGACTTGCATGTAATCTCAGCAGCTTTGAGGTGAAAACAGGAGTTTGAGAATATTGTTGACTATGCATAGAGAGTCTGAGGCCACCCTAGGCTACATGAGACCCTAAAAGAAAAAATTCCTAGCCCTCGGGAAGCAGAGGCAGGTGGATCTCTGAGTTCAAGGCCAGCCTGATCTACACATCAAGTTCCAGGACATTCAGGGCTATGCAGAGAAATGCTGTGTCAAAATAAACAAACCCAAAACCAAACAATTCCCCAGTCCCTCTGCTGCAGCCACAATAATCACTTCCTGGGGTAAAAAAGGTACAAAGATGGTGGCCTAGCTTCTCTGCCCCCTCATCCCCATCTCCCCCTCAACTCCAGTGCCTATGACTCCCCCAGACAAATCGCCATCAAGTCCCCTGCCCCCGGTGCCCCTGGACAGTCGCCTCTGCAGCCCTTTTCCAGGGCAGAACAGCAGCAGAGCCTCCTGAGAGCCTCCAGCTCTTCCCAGTCCCACCCTGGCCACGGGTACCTTGGTGAGCACAGGTAAGGAGACAGATCTGAAGCACCCGGGGACCCAGGCCTCGCCAGGCAGTCTGGGCTCAGTTCCTTAGTTCTCTGTAGAGACCTGGCTGGGAGAACCAGAGAGATGGTGTCTCATTATCCCTCCAGAGCCTTGTCAACAAGTGACAGGCTCAAGGGGGCTAATGGAAGATTCTCTTTTCTTCCTTCCTCATCCATGACATCCAGCTCCGTCTTCCAGCAGCCCGTGGACATGTGCCACTCCTTCACATCTCCTCAGGGAGGGGGCCGGGAACCTCTCCCAGCCCCCTATCAACACCAACTGTCGGAGCCCTGCCCACCCTATCCCCAGCAGAGCTTCAAGCAGGAGTACCATGACCCCCTGTATGAACAGGCTGGCCAGCCGGCTGCCAGTCAGGGTGGGGTCAGTGGGCACAGGTACCCAGGGGTGGGGGTGGTGATCAAACAGGAGCGCACAGACTTCGCCTATGACTCAGGTAAGAGACTGGGAGGTGGGGGGGTGTAGAGGAGTTTTTCTGGGATTGCCCGGTGGGGTGGGAAGTACTCCAGTGAAACAAAGATTCCTAGGTGGTTTGTCTTTCCATGGTCCATACATTAGTTCATAACCCAACTCACTCATTTGCTTTCTTAAAATTAATTCTAAAGAACGATTGTTTTCCAGCCAGCATTCAGATAAGATGATATAGGGTATATAGACCTTTGCCCTTATAGTTCCTGATAATAATAAGGCTTGTGCATTTACTTCTGTCAGAAGTTTGAGGGTTTTAATTAACCCCCTAAGACCAGAGTACAGTGCCTGGAACAAGACTATGTGCACTTAGAGGGTACAAAAACGAGTCAGTCACCAGTCCTTGTCTCCACAGTGATTTAAAAATATGAAGGGAGGCCGGGCAGTGGTGGCACATGCTTTTAATCCCAGCACTTGGGAGGCAGAGACAGGAGGATTTTCTGAGTTCGAGGCCAGCCTGGTCTACAGAGTGAGATCCAGGACAGCCAGGGCTACACAAAGAAACCCTGTCTCGGGAGCGGGGGGAGGGGGGAATATGAAGGGAGTGGTACCCATGTATGTAACTTGGGAAGTGGAGGCAGGATGGTCATCAGCATCAAGGATAGCCTGGACTAGTGTCTATTTTAAAAAGGAGAGCTATGGTTATTCATTCCTGATAATGCCAGCATTCAGAAGGCTAGTACAGGAGGATGGCAATGATTTTAAATTAAGTGACAAAATGAGTTTCAGGCAAGCCTGAATGATAGAGACCTTGTCTCTAGATAGGTAGGTAGGTAGACAGACTGACAGAACAGTAGCTGCAGAGCTTGGCTGGAATTTTAGAATTTTTTTTTTTTCCTGGTGCCCACAGTCTTTAAGGATCGGGGGCTTATCTACAACCCCCAAGTCACTCCAGGGAGAGCGGGAGAACAGGATAAGTGCTTCCCTTTCTCAAACCCTGGTTGTAACTGCGAGCCTTGTGGCGGCTGGAGGAGGGAGACGCACAGGGCTGCTGACCTTCAAAGGCTGGAGACCGGAGGGGATCGTGTTACTTGCCCTTGAACTCTTGCCCCTCCTCCCTCCGCTTTCCTGAATGGAGTCAAGAATTCCATTCACAAAATGGAGGAATGAATGAACCCTCCCTCCTGCCTCCTTCCCCGAGGTGTCGGGTGTCAGCCGCTCATTCATAGGTGGGAGTGGAGGGGGCGGGAAAGGGTTGGAACTTGAAGTGTGGCTTCCCTAGGTGGAGCTGGAAGGTTTCAGTTCTATGGCCCGGAACGCAGTAGGATATGCTTACACCTGAGAAAAAAACAGTCCAGTGCCCACAGGGTCTTCTTTAAATATCTGCACCCTCCTCTCCTCCACACCCGCCCTTCTCTCTCACTTGTCTCTCTCTCACACGCACAGAGGCACAGAGGCACTAGGCTTGGAACCTGACCTGCTGACCGGACATGTGCCCATTCCGAGGAAGTCTTAGGCAAACCCTTCCCAACCCCCGGAGATTCATCTCTCACCCCCTCCTTCCCCTGAACTCACAGGAAACAGCTGCTCCCTGGAATCTTGGGCCTTGTGAACAGGCTGCCTGGCCCCAGCTGCTGCCGCCCATACCCTCTGTCCCAGCCCTCAAACTGAGGGCCTCAAGCTTCCAGCTCCCTCTGGGTGAACTTCCCCAGGGATTTGGTGGTGGGAAAAAGATTGTCGCTGGACTGCAGGCTAGCGGCACAGAAGTGTGTAGGGCTTCCTCCCCTGCTTCACCTCAGTCACTTACAATGTCACCTTTTCTTCCCTCCCCTAGATGTCCCTGGATGTGCATCAATGTACCTCCACCCAGAGGGCTTCTCTGGTCCCTCTCCAGGTGATGGAGTGATGGGTAAGGCAGCCGGATCCTTGCTATGGGGGAGAGTCACCCCAGCCACGAGTCTTTTTGGATTCTATGGGGTTTTCAACAGTGAGCCCTCAGATCTAAGCAATCCCCACCTTTCCTCCATAAGGTTATGGCTATGAGAAATCTCTTCGACCTTTCCCAGATGATGTCTGCATTGTCCCTGAAAAATTTGAAGGTCAGAGAAGTGACTTGGTAGGAGGGTCAGGGTCTTCTTCACCCCTATCACACAATGGGTCCTGTAGGAATCACATTTCATTGGTGGGATAGGTCAGGACACTCAGGAAAAGGTTTGGGGAAGCCACATGAGGGAGGGGAAGAAGTTGGTTAGGGGATATGTACCTCACACCTATTTCCACTTTCCCAGGAGACATCAAGCAGGAAGGGGTTGGAGCTCTCCGGGAGGGGCCACCCTACCAGCGCAGGGGGGCCTTACAACTATGGCAGTTTCTGGTGGCTCTGCTGGATGACCCAACGAATGCTCATTTCATTGCTTGGACAGGCCGGGGGATGGAGTTTAAACTAATTGAACCTGAAGAGGTGGGTCTTAGGTGTTCCCATCCCTCCTGTCCGGCACCTTTGGAGCCTTGAAAAGAGAAGTGGTGGCACTTGCCTTCCACCATAGTCCTCAGTCTGCCTGACCCAGTTCTTGCCAAGCCTGAGTCAGCACTGTGCTGCTAACTAGCCTAGATTTTCCCTGCACCAGGAATCTCAGATGTTTGTCCACTCTGTCCCCCATATTTCCTCTGAGATGGCATCTCTACCCAAATACTTTGTCTCTTGTCCCCAGGTCGCCAGGCTCTGGGGCATCCAGAAGAACCGGCCAGCCATGAATTATGACAAGCTGAGTCGTTCACTGCGATACTATTATGAGAAAGGCATCATGCAGAAGGTTGGGCTACAGTCCTAGCACGGCGCCGAGGAGGGGCTGAGGAGGGTTGAAAGAGTGGCAAGAGAAGGTCAAGTGTTGAGAGATGGGTGGGGTGAGAGGTTTTCTAAGAACAGAAAATGTAAATCCCAAGGCTCCCCTGTAAAGTTGCTACACAGTGACTGAATAGTCCCAAGTGTGCTATCATTGAGACACTGTGAATGAGGAAGGACCAGAAGGCAGTGGGTTTCAGGAAGAACCAGTGTGGGAGGCAAAGAGGTCCCAATGCATTTTTGTGGCCCACGAGAAGGGCAGGAGCCTCAAAATTCTCTACTGAGGCAGGGCATGCATGTCTGGCCTGACATCCCTCTCTCCACAGGTGGCTGGCGAACGCTACGTGTACAAGTTTGTGTGCGAGCCAGAGGCCCTATTCTCTCTGGCCTTCCCAGATAATCAGCGTCCAGCTCTGAAGGCTGAGTTTGACCGGCCAGTCAGTGAGGAAGACACGGTCCCTTTGTCCCACTTGGATGAGAGCCCTGCCTACCTCCCAGAACTGGCTGGCCCTGCACAGCCCTTTGGCCACAAAGGTGGATATTCTTACTAGGCACCAGTGGCTTCCCCTTGCCATGGTGGGGTTGCCCAGTGTACATATCAACTGACTTGGTATTGGTGATGTCCTCTTCCTGATACCTGTAGAAGTCTCTGGGGTCAGAGCTCCACTATCCCAGCTGATTCTCCCAGCCAGACTCAGCTGCTAACCAGAGTCTTCGGGAAAGACAGTGGAGGCAGGTCAAGTCTAAAGGCAGTAACTGAAGGTGGCTGTGGTCCACCTGTACCTTCAGTTCAGCTTGGCCTCAGCCTGGGTCTTGCTCTGAGGCCAAGTTTCCCACCTCCACCACAGAGACCCAGTGCTTTATTCTGGGGACAGACAAGGGGCTTGTTTATTGTGGCAGCAGGACCAAGGAGATTCTCAGAACACCCTGTGTTCCCCACCCCAACCCCTCATGGGAGACAAAGTTCTGCCTGGGTTCTTCCCTGACCTGGGGTCCTCTGTTCTTGGTGCTGTGCTTTGGGAGGCAGGAGCATGTGGGAGGCAGCTGGGGGAGGGGGGGTATTGAGTGGAGGCAGGGATGGCGCTCTGCCCTAGGCCTACCCAGGTCTAGTTCCACCTTCACCTCATCTGCCAGAACTTAATAAAGCCTCTGCTTCTCCTGTTGATTCTGTTTGCTCTTTGCTTCTATGAGGCAAGGACCTAGGGTGGTGGTGGCAAGAGCTATGGCCATGAAGCAGATGGCTGGAGTTTGGAGTCTGTCCCATGATGACATGATGCCGGACCTGGAGTCTAGCTTAAGACTCTCACCTGCATTTCTGGAAGTGAAATTCTTGCATTTCTCTTGCCATTGATTTTCCTCTAGAAAATGGATTTTGGAAAATCTGTTCTTACCTAACTTAGGATCATGTGAGGATCCAGAAATAACAGAGTGTACTTTTAAACCCAGACAGGACTCCTTGACCATGCCTTACCATGGTTAGCCTGGCCCTAGAAACATCCTCAGGTAGAGACTTGGTCTGTGGCTTCTGTGATCATAGTTGCTCCCATGCCTAGGAGCCCATGTTTATCTCAACTGCTTGTCCTTCCTCCTACACAAACTCCAGGCTGCAGCTTTTACTGAGGTCAGGAACAAGTGTTTGGGGAGTAGAAAAGGACAAAAGGTACCCAAGCAACTGCATGGGAGGGGGTGACAGCAGGGACCTGAGTAGGCTCTTTAGGGAGGTGGCAGTGGCAAACATTCTCCTAAGACTAATTCCAGGTGGGAGAAACAGGGAATGACGGAGGGTCTGTGACAGAAGCAGCTCAGGGGCTGGGCAGTGGTGGCGCACGCCTTTAATCCCAGCACTCGGGAGGAAGAGGCAGGCGGATTTCTGAGTTCGAGGCCAGCCTGGTCTACAGAGTGAGTTCCAGGACAGCCACAGCTACTCGGAGAAACCCTGTCTCGAAAAACCAAAAAAAAAACCAAAACAAAACAAAAAAGCAGAAGCTCAGGAACAGAGGGACAGAATCTGGATCTAGAGCCAGCTTTCCAGGACTCTGCTCAGGTAAAAACAAGCCAGTTCAACAGAACCCCAACTGCTACCCACAAATAAAAGGTACTTTTTCTTAGAAAACACCAAAAATTAATGTACTGACTCAGAGCAAGAGACAGAAAACCAATGGGAGTGGGGGGATGTTTTAGTCCCAGCAGGATGACTCAGTAGGTACGATGCTTCCTTCCAGACAAGCCTAAATACTTGAGTTCTGTCCCCAACATCCACATAGTGGAGAGAGAGAATAAACTCCCCATGGGCTGTCTTCTCATCTCCACACACATGCTCATAGTGGCCAAGAAGATTCCAGTTAGGTGTGTGTAAGACCCACATCATCTCTTGGGCTCTCCATCTTAGGAAATACTGGCTCACGGATAAATGAGAGAAGAGCCTAGAGATGGGTCAGTTAGTAAAAGCACTGGCTGCTCTTCCAGAGGACCTGGTTTTCATTCCCAGCACCCACATGACAGCTCCCAACATTTCTAACTCCAATTCCAGAGGGTCTGATACCCTTTTCTGGCCTCTGCAGGTACCAGGCATGGCACATAAATGGTACATGGACATGCATGCAGGCAAAATACCTATACATATAAAAGTAAATAAGCAATTTTTTCCCTAAAGACACAAAATCAGCTTGATGATGTACATTTGTAAACCTAGCACCTGAGAGGCAGGAGGACCACCATGAATCCACAGCTAGCTTGGGCTATAGAGTGAGAACCAGTTTCAAACATACACACATGGGGTGGGGGGTGGGGTACAAAGGGAAATCGGGCCAGTTCTCCCTCCAAATCTCAACAGGACACTTCTTCCCCTCAGAGTAGCCTGGGCTTGTAATTGGCATGGCTATTCTGATGGGGGGAGGGGGTCAGAGGTCAGATCCAGGGGTCACAGCAGAGAAGTGACAAAGGGAAGGAATACCTACAGATGCATCCACAGTTGGTCCTGCAACCCTGACCTTTCTGGGACCGGAGCTCAGGAAAGAGGACAAGCATCCCTTCTCCAATGAAGGAGAAGGGAGAGCAGAGAGGGGAGAAATACACAAAGAGGAGTGAAGAGGTTGGCAAGGCCCCATGCAAGGACAACACACGCACTTGTCAACTGTCAAGTGTTCTACTACAGAAGACCAGGAGCTAGACTCTGGGTTCCAACTTCAATTTTGTGTAAGTCCTCACTGGGTAACAGGAAAGGATGCATCCTTCTCTTTAGGCACTTAACTTAGAAGTTACATACGTGGAGGGATTCCATGGCCCAGGATGAGCCCAGTATCCCCAGAGCCCCTCAGCAAACTCCAGTCTGGCTGGGCGGGATGATGGGTCTCCCATCAGCACGGAACCTCCATAGCTCTCAGAAGGGAGGACTAGGAAAACCACTAACAGGACTGAAGGTACAGGTCCCTCCCCAGACCACCAAGTCACTTCAGCTCACAGCAGCTGAGAGGCATGCTTGCTGTCTGCTGACAGTGAGGGAACACTGTCACTGTGTTGTTATTTGCTGTTTTAAAGGAAATGAAACATACTGCTCAATGACAGTGGCAGGAAGTGGACAAAGGATCAAGGAGAGCTTCGTGTTCGGATCTGTAACCTCCAGGCGCCAGACTGAAGCACTCTAGCACAGACTTAGTTAATCCGGAGCCATGTGCTGCCAAGGTTGAGCTGGCTCCAGTGGTGCTGACAGACAGACTGGAGGTTTGGCCCATGCATCATCCCTGGACCCATAGAGGCCTGGGCTCTGGTGTCAGGAAGCTCTGCCATGTGCACCACACTGAACTCAGGCTGAGAGCCTGACCTTACAGCTGCCGCTGCCCACAGGACAAAGTCATAATAAACCATTGTTTCCTTAAGAAAATAAATATTTCCAGGAGGTAGAAACCCAAGTACAGAAGCTGGGGAGTGGGTAGAAAGTGGGGCCAACACGGTACATGAGAGTCTTGGTTCATTCCTCCAGCAAGCACGAGCTGGGGTATCAGACCCTTGCTGGGTCTGTCATGCATCACAGACAGTCACTCATGTCCCTTGCCCATCCCAGGATGCACTTAACTAATTTTTCTTTTTTTGTGTGTGATTTTCAAGACAGGGTTTCTCTGTGTAGTCCTGGCTGTCCTAGAACTTGCTCTGTAGACCAGGCTGCCCTTGAACTCAGAGATCTTCCTGCCTCTGCACCCCAAGTGCTGGGATTAAAGGCTCTGGCCAAAGCCTGCTTAAATGTTTCTATCTTACACTATGAAGAGAGTCAGGCTTGGAAAATGCTCAGTTTAAGATAAGTCACCACAGACTAGCTTGTTCTCAGCCAGAGGAAGCCACAATGCAGGAGAGGTAAGTGGTCAGCTGTCTTTCAGCGCCGCCGGAAGGCTCGGGAGATTCTCCAGGCATTCGGTTCCTCATACCGATTGTACAGAGGCTCCAGGCGCTGCTGCTTCTTCTGCTTGCTTAGCTTGGTTGGGTCAGAGACTTTGAAGAAAGCCGGAGCAAACTCCACAAGCCACCGGGGGTCAATGGTGGTGACCTCACGCATGTATTCCTTTGTGGTCAGCACCAGTTCGTGGTATACCACCCTGTGGGAGACAGACAGGACTCAAGCCTTAGATTAGACCCCACTCCACAGCCAGTTTGGTCCACTTGCATTTTGCTCTATCATTTCTTCTGCCTGATCCCTCAAGAGACTATCAAAGCCTACACCCCAATACTGCAAGCCTACACCCTTCCAACACAAGACTGCTAGCCAAGAAACAGCTCTAGTCCTGTCTCTGGCATGAACTGAGTGAGTGAAAACAGCCCTGTCCCTTCTCTAGATTTCAGTTTCTTGTTCTGTGAAATAAAACCATGGTTTCTCAGATAGTTTCCATACAAGTCTAAGGGTCTATAGAGCGGCCACAGAGATATCCCAAGGGATGGTGAGGACCAAGTGGACAAGGCAATGTGTAGCACCAGGTACAGTGGCACATGCCGGGGTGTGTGTGTGTGTGTGTGTGTGTGTGTGCACGCGCGTGCGCGCACATACACGTAGAAATCAGAGGACAGCTGTGGGGGGTCGGTTCTCTTCTTCCTCCCTTCTGTGGGTTCTGGGGATCAAACTTGGGCCATCTGGTTGTATGGCAAGCATCCGTACTTGCTGAGCCATCTCAGCCCAGACCATCTCAGGTCTGGTTTTGTTCATTTGGGACTGGGTTTCCATGTATATAATCCAGACTGGTCTCAAACTCAAGGCAATCCTCCTGCTTTAGCCTCCTGAGGGCTGGGATTACAAGCATGAGACACCATGCCTGGCATAAGCTTTTAAAAACATCACTGGGTGCCGGGCAGTGGTGGCGCACGCCTTTAATCCCAGCACTCGGGAGGCAGAGGCAGGCAGATTTCTGAGTTCAAGGCCAGCCTGGTCTAAAGAGTGAGTTCCAGGACAGCCAGGGCTACACAGAGAAACCCTGTCTCGAAAAACCAAAAAAAAAAAAAAAAAAATCACTGGGTGTAGAGGTGCATGCCTTTAATCACAAGATTTGGGAGGCAGAAGCAGGCAGCTCTCTGTGAGTTCAAGGCCACCTGGTCTACATAGTGAGTTCCAGACCAACCAGAGATACACAGTGAGACCCTATCTTTTTTGTTTTGTTTTGTTTTTTCAAGACAGGGTTTCTCTGTATAGCCCTTGCTGTCCTGGAACTCACTCTGTAGACCAGGCTGGCCTCGAACTCAGAAATCCGCCTGCCTCTGCCTCCCAAGTGCTGGGATTAAAGGCGTGAGCCACCACTGCCTGGCTGAGACCCTATCTTGAAACAAACAAAACAAAAAACCCACAAACCCCTTTAAGACCATCTCATTAGATGATTTCTAAGCTCTTTCCCTGCTTTCACCCTATAATTTTACTTCTCTTAAAAGGGCTGTTTATGGGCTGGAAAGACAACTCAGTAGGTAAAATGCTGGCCTAGCAAGAATAAACTCAATCCTCAGCACCACAGAATGCTGGGCGTGGTGATGTGCATTTGTGACCTCAGTGCTAAGGAGGCAGAGACAGAAGGACACCTGGGGCTCACCAGCCAATCTAGTCTAATTGCTGCGCTCTAGGCGGTAAGATTATCTTAAAAGGAGAATGCCTCCAGAGGCTGGCCTCTGACCTACACACACACACACACACACACACACACACACACACACGCGCGCGCGCGCGCGCGCGCGCGCGCGCGCACGCACAGAGGCACACCTGTATACACACACATACTTGTCAGTGCACCAAGTTTGTGCTTTTGCTATTCTAGAAACACAAAGTCAAAAGGAGAAGTGGGGATGCTGGGGACTCAGCCGCTCTCTGTGTGGAGCCTGCCACCTACCATTCGGGCTGTCTGTTGAAAAGAGCGCTGGAAGGATGGATGTAGACCACCTGCTGGTCAATCAATGTCCGGTAACCCTCCTGTGGGTCCTTCTTGGCAGCATTCCGGAAGAACCCACTGCAGATGGCTTTCTGCACTCGTACTGTGGATTTACCACAGGAGACCACATCCAGCTTGTGCCTATGAGGACAGTAAGAGCAAAGAAGACATGAGCCTGTTCTGCATGCAGGGTGCTAGCTGCTCATCCTAAGGGTCCTCATAGTAGTCATCAGGATCATCCTCACAGCTCACTACAGAGGTAGCACTGGACATGATTGGCAGTATGAAGGAACTAGAAGCCAGATGCTTTGCTCAGGCAAGAATTCAACCCCAGACCAATGATCCAGAGGCTTGTAAGCAAAGCATTCTTAACTAATTCAATTATCTTCCTCTTAGGAAGTTTCTGAAGTGCTTCTTAGCCACACTCCTGCCTGGGGAGACAGCGGGCAACAAGTAAGATGGACACTGGAGGACAAATGTTCTGTACACAGGTACCCATAACTGTGCAAATACATTTGGAGGTGATCTAAGACCCAGGGAGACTAGGGGCTGGAGAGATGGCTCAGTGGTTAAGAGCACTGGCTGCTCTTCCAGAGGTCCTGAATTCAATTCTCAGCAACCACATGGTGGTACACAACCATCTGTAATGGGATCTGATGCCCTCTTCTGGTGTGTCTGAAGACAGCTACAGCATCCTCATATAAATAAAATAAATAAATCTTAAAAAAAAAAAAAAAAAAAGACCCAGGAAGACAAGACAACTCAAACACTGACATCTCCACATCCTGACTGACCTGTCCATTATGCCTAACATCTGTTTGCGAATGTCCTGGGCCCGGCGTAGGGAACGAGCCTGAATAAAATTCTCATAGCACCACGGGTTGGAGAATTTGTTGTTCTTCCAGGAGTTGTATACGGCCAGCAGGGTGAGATGGTCCCCTTCCGTCTGGTGGAATTTGGCCTTCTTCTGATCTGCAAGGGCCTGTTTATCCTGCCAAGCAGTGGGACAGAGAGTCATTTCTTACCTAACAGTTACCAAGTAAGCAGCTAGCATAGAAACATATGGAGCCCTACAGGCCGTGTCCCCAACAAACAGCACAGCACAGGCTGATGTCACTACACCAGTGCATCAGAACATGGACTGAGCACCTTACCTTGGGTCGGTAGAAGACGTTCTGCACAGACAGCATGGACACAATAGTTAACATCTCTTCACTGCAGCCCAGATGCACAGACATGATAAGCATTTTGCAGAGCATTGGCTCCAGAGGGAACTCCGCCATCTACGGGACAAAGAAGAAATTACAACTGCTTCCCTATAGACCGTGCACATGGACTTGACTAGTCAGTAGAAAATAGATCAGGAAATGTCCCTATGATGATTTGGGGCACCTGTCTCTACCACAAATTTTCTTTGCTAAATAAGCTCTCGGTGCCTAAGAACATAACTACTATTGATGTAAATGTGAATGTTGCAAATACCTTTTGTTTGTTTTAGAGACTATATAGGGAGCTAGTTCCAGGCTAACCTCGGCTACACACAGAATAACCCGTTTTAAAATAATAATAACAATCATAAATATAATCAAGGTTAGATTCAGTAACATATTGGGAGTAAAATTAACTGCAAATAGTCTTTACTATTAAAAACACTTTAAAGTGATAATATAAAATTCAAGTTATAAAAACCTTAAACTGGTAAGACAGCTTACTTAGCAGGTAAAGGGGCTTGCCACATAAGCCTGGTGACCTGAGTTCAATCCCCAGAACCCATGAAAAGGAGGAAAGAGAGAACCGACTCCACAAATGTGGCACCCGTGACCACACCCAGCACTCACACCACCACCACAACAACAACAGTGGGGGCTGGAGAGATAGCTCAGTGGTTAAGAGCACTGGCTGTTCTTCCTGAGGACCTGGCTTCAATGCCCAGCACTCATGTGACAGCTCACAATTGTCTGTAACTCCTGTTGCAGGGGATCCAACTTCCTCACATTTGCAGTCAAAACACCAATGAACATTAAAAAATAATAAATTAAATTTAAAAAAAAAGATGCTTTACAAAAAATGAATAAATAACCAGGAGTGGTGGCTTGTGGCTTTAATCCCAGCACTGGGAGGTACAGCTCTGTGAGTTTGAGGCCAGCCAAGTCTACAGAATGATTTCTAGGACAGCCAGGGTTACACAGAAAAACCTTGTCTTGAATAAAATAAAATAAAACAAACAATAAGTAAGCCTTGAGTAGAAATAAACTCTACCCATTCCTTGAGAGAAAATAAAAGGAATCCAGGGCAGGCGTGGCGATGCCTGCCTGCAGTCTCAGCACTTGGAAGGTAGAGGCAGGAAGATGAGGGGTTCATCCTTGGCTAAATAAACAGTTCAAGGCTAGCCTGGGCTCACACTCGCCATTCCCCCTCCACCACCCTTCTAAAGGGGATTAAATTCTACTCAAAGCTTCTCCAAGTCCTCAACACAAGGTGGAAGACGGGCCAGGGAGTCCTCCCAAAATACCACAAGTTCACTCTGCCCCTTACCCTGCGGCCAAGGCGAGTAAGCAGGCCCTCATCGTCCAGGGCCCCCAGTGTATACAGTTGCTCCATGGCCGTGATCAGAGTTTCCATCGGTGGGGCATCCATGAAGTCAAAGGACAACAGGTCATTAATGCCCATAGCCTAGAAAATAAAGGAACAGGAAAATGAGCCTCATAGTTAAAATAGGCGGTCAGTCCCCTGTCACATTCTTTGCTATTTCTTCAATGCAATTAGGAAGCTCAGTCAGAGAGGCAGTAACTTCCAGATTCTCAGCACATAAAGCTCATACCACTAACAGCCATGCATTTTCTCAGGAAACTCTCTTCTTGTACTTACTTCCTGAGTGCTGGAATTACAGGCATGCACCACTATGCCTGGTTTATGCAGTACTAAAGATGGTACCTAAGGCTTCAAGATGGTAAGCAGGCATTCTGGCAACTGACTAAACCCCTACCCTCTTCAGGAAACTTTAAAAAACATTCCTTCTGTGTTGGAGAAATGGCTCAGAGGTTGAGTACTGACTGCTCTTCCAGAAGTCCTGAGTTCAAATCCCAGCAACCACATGATGGCTTATAAGCATCTATGAGACTAGTTACCCTCTTGTGGCCTGCAGGCACACATGTAGGCAGAACACTATACATAATAAATAAATATTTAAAAAAAAAATTCCTTCCATGCTAGAGAGACAGCTCAGAGACAGCTCAGAGGTAAGGGCACTTGCTGTAGAGTTCGGCTCCAAGGACCATCTGACAGCTCACCACCATCTGTAACTCTCACTACAGGCAATCCAGTGCCCTGGCCTTCTAAGTGCCCTGCACTCCTATGCAAAAACCCACATGCAAGGATACATGCTCTATATAGTTATAAATCTTTAAACAAAACAAAAACATTCTTCAAAATAAATAAACACACACACACAAAATAACAACAAAAGGAGAAATTTTAGCTCAGTTTTAAAAATGTGCTGGGACTGCATGTAGTGGTGAATATCTTTTTTTTTTTTAAAGATTTCTTTATTTTATGTATGTATGACACTGTAGCTGTCAAGAAGGCGTCAGATGCCATTATAGATGATTGTGAGCCACCATGTGGTTGCTGGAAACTGAACTCAACACCTCTGGAAGAACAGTCAGGGCTCTTAACCACTGAGTCATCTCTCCAGCCCCATGGTGAATGCCTTTAATCCCAGCACTCAAAAGGGAGGCAGAGGCAGGTGGACCTCTGTAAGCTCAAGGATAGTCCTAAAGTATTCCAGGCCAGCCAGGACTATACAGTAAGACCTTGCGTCAAACCCTGCCTTCTCAAAAAAAGGGGGAGAAAGGGTTGGTAAACTTGGTTCAAGGTCATTCTTGACTACACATCAAGTTCTAAGCCAACCTGGAAAACATGAGTCCCTGTCTTAAAACATCAAAGAAGGCCCAGTAATATGATCTATCAGACAAAGCTGCCGGCTGTGCAAACCTCACAACCTGAGGTTGATCCCTGGAACCGCCAAAGTAGGAGAGAAGAAACTCCCCAAAGCTGCCCTCTGACCTCCAAATGCAGTTACCACACACCCACCTCCACTCACTCACATTGACAAACAGAAATAAGTCCACAGAGTGAGGTGATGAGCAAACACCAGCCTGTAACCCCAGCTCCAGGGTGTCCACCCCGTTTGGCCTCTGTGAGCACCTGAACCTATGTGACATACTCACCCACACATATATACATAGTAAAAAATAATTCTTAAAAAACATATTGAAGGGCTGGAGAGATGGCTCAGTGGTTAAGAGCACTGACTGCTCTTCCAGAGGACCTGGGTTTGATTCCCAGCACTGACAGGGCAGCTCACAATCATCTGTAACTCCAGTATCAGGGAACCCGATGCCCTCTTCTGGACTCCTCAGGTACCTCACACACATGGCAGACAGACAGACATACTTGCAGACAAAGCTCCCATACACATATAAATAATTTAAAGCATATATTGAACGTAGGAATTCAGATATTTGTACCCTAATGTTCACTGCAGCAGAAGTCACAAGAGCCAGAAGGTAGGAACGCCTCAAATAATCATCCTCAGATGAATGGAGGGGTATTATCCTAACCCCAGCACATACTGCAGCCTACCTACACCTCTGAGGCCTTGTGCTAAGTAAAGTCAGGAAGTCACGGAAGAACAAATATTGTGGAATTCACTTACATATGGGGACACACACACACACACACAGTAGCATACTTATTACCAAAGGCTAGAGAATGGGGAAAGGGAAGTTGGCTAAAGAGATACTTCTAGGAACAGATCTGTTCAATAGCTAGACAAAGCTGCGACTGGACCGAATGTTGTGGAGTTAACACTTAAAAGCTTACACTGGCCAAACACAATGGTACACTATCTATAATCTTGGCACTCTGGAAGTAGAAGCACAAGGATCATAAACTTGTGGCCAGCCTGAGCTACACAGCAAGACTCTGCATCAAAATAAAAACAAAACGAGCTACAGTGGCTATGATGCAGCTCAGTTCAGAAGTGAGAACTTAGTGTGCTTGGGGCTGCAGGTGAAAAACCCAACACCAGCCAGGTGTGGCAGTCCACACCTACGGTGTCAGTGCTCAAGGCAAAGGTAAGAGGCAGATTTTTGTGAGAGTGTGAGGCTAGCCTGGTCTACAAGGGAATTTCAGGCCAACCAGGACTACACACTGAAGTCCACCCCCCCCACCCCAAAAAACCCAAACAAACAAGGAAGGAAGAGGAGGAGGAAGAAGAGGAGAAGGGAGGAGGAAGCAGCAGCAGCAGCAGCAGCAGCAGCAGCAGCAGCAGCAGCAGCAGAAGAGAGACTAAAAAAAGCTGAGAGCATGTTCTGCATTTTACATTATGTATATTTTACAATAATAAAAGACAGTACAGTACAGTAGGGCATCTCTGCCCTGTCTCCCGCACATCTGTGGAGTGCTTCATACCACAGTAGGTGGCAGGGACATGAAGACAGTGCCAACATGGTTCACAAGCACAGTATGACACATGTGTATGGCACAAAACTGGGACTAATATAACATACCCATAGGCTAATTTGGTAAAGAAATGTCTGAATGATGCTCTATTTAAGTAGGTATGAAGGGTGATGTGCTTTCTACTCCTCACCAAGTGTCTGTGATCATAATAAGTACAGCAGTTACCCAATAACTGCTTACTGTATGAATAATAATGTCAGAGTCATGTGAGCAATCACTGTACCAAGTGCCTTTGCCTGCATCACTCCACCTATCTCTCCAGTAACAACTGTTCCCTATCTGGGACGAGACCACAAAACAGAGGTCCGAGCAGATAAATTTGCCCAAAGTCACATGGCCAAAGCAGAAGTCCAGGGCGCAGAGGCCTCCCTGCCGCCCCCCAGGGTCACAGTGGGCTTCTCTCTGACATTAAATGAATAACAATACCAAGAGAGCGCTCTATGCTGGGGAAGAGCCAGGGCAGCACCTGCACCAGGGGACTCGCCACGAGTTGAGAAATGACTCATGTGGCTCCTCCTGCCAAGACAGAATGAAGATCCTCACTGGGGAGTTGGAAAGGAAGAGCAGGATTCTGACTGAAAAGCAAACCCTGCAGGACGCTGGGATCTGGACAGACTTCTAACCCCAACACCATGTCAGGTTCACAACCACCTATAATTCCATCTCCAGAGGGATTTCTATGCCTCTGGCCAGCCTCTGAGAGCATCTGCATTCACATTCACATGTCCACATGCATGTGCGCACACATGTACATAACTGAAAATAATAAAAAAATTAAAAAAAAAAAAGAGATTTAAAAACCAGAATTTGAGGCCAGCCTGGTCTACAGAGTGAGTTCCAGGACAGCAAGGGCTACACAGAGAAACCCTGTCTCGGAAAGTCAAAAAAAAAAAAAAAAAAACAACAAACCAGAATTCATCCAAAGTGGTAACTTTAATCCTAGCACTTGGAGGTAGTGGTAAGTGGATCTGAGTTCAAGGCCAACCTAGTTTATACAGCAAGTTCAAGACCTTGTGCCCCCCACTCCCTGCAATGGAAGACTAGATTTGGATCTGAAAGCTAACATGTTTGGGGTTAAATGTATTGGTCTGCAGTTAGGCACTGATTTTGTCTAATTTCTTCTTTGGAAATGCCTCATCACTAAAACCTAGCACAACCCAATATCCTGCTGATTATTACAGTAAGAAACAAATGTGCATTCACAAGAGATTGCAAATTCAGCCTAGTCCTGGTCAGGGTGCTGTTGCCAGACACTGCATCTCACTCAAAGGGACGATTCCATGAGGTGCCCTGAGTAAGGAGTACAAGGATCCCCAGGCCATTCTCAGGAGACAGTGGTTCTTACCTTGAGGGACAGCACTGTGCTGGCCAGGTTGGTTCTCTGGATTTCCGGCACATTGGTGGTCAGCATTTCATCTCGGTAGGCACGCTCTGTGTACAGCCTGTAACACTTCCCTGGGCCGGTTCTCCCAGCTCTGCCAGCTCTCTGCTTTGCTTGAGCCTAGAGGGTGAGCATATAAAGCACCAGCTGTAAAACATCACTTGGCACCTCTCTCCAGGAAATCTGTTGGGGAGGGGATTGGCAAATGTTTTCTGTTTGCTTTTTTATGAGGCAGAGTTAGGGTTTAACAAAAGTATTTTAATCTAGACTTTAAGCATGAGGGTTAGGGAAAGAGAGAGCTCAGAAAGTCCTGCCAGAGCTCAGGGCAAACCTCTCAGAGACCCCACTTCCTTTAGGCCCATTTCCAACACTAGAGACTCACCAACTCTCAGGACTTCCAGGACGTTTGTCCCGGGGAACCACATACAAGGCAGGTGGACAAAAGAAATACAGAGGACAGCACAGACAATAAAACCCCAGTCTCACAGTTGTGACCAGAATTACAAGTAAACTAAGTAAATTATGTACACTATACTAGTAACTTTGCAGTCACTTTAAAACCAGGTTTGCAGTGTTCAATGGCAACAGTGACAACTTTTCAGGTGAAAAGTACAAGTTACAGCCAGGCAGTGGTGGTGCACAGCTTGAGTCCCAGCACTCAGGGGGCAGAGGCCAGCAGATCTGAGTGAGTTCAAGGCCAGCCTGGTCTACAGAGAGAATTTCAGGGCAGCCAGGGCTACACAGAGAAACTCTCTCTTGAAAAACAACAAAAAAACTGAAGCATGAAGGACAATGAGCCACACCAGCCCAGGCAGCACTCACACTGTACCCACAGATGCCTCTCCAAGTCAGCAAAGGCACAAGTAGCCAATTATCTGGCCACCACAAAAGAGACACATTGTCCTAAGAAGCTGTACAGAGCACATGTGCTGTACATAGGCTTTCTAGACCCAAATCCTACCTCTGCCAACTGTGTGATAACAGGCCCGTCCTTTACTCCCTCTGTGCCCTAAACTCCTGGCTGGGTAATGAAGACTGGTGTGAGAATGTCCCGAGCCAGTGCATGTGAAATACCTAGGACAGTGCCTGGTATTTGGTAAGCACCTGTGAATGTTAGTCATTATCAGAATGGAGAGAGCTTTGTGGGTTTTGCAAACTATAAAAGTTAATGCACGCCTGCTATAAAAGCAATACTTAAAGATGTCTAAAGCAGAAAAAAAAAAAAAAAAAAGCCCACTAACAGAGCAATCAATATAGCAGCACCCATGAAAAAGCCCTAACTAACTAACACCCTGCCTGCAGGCTTCCAGTGTGGGCCACAGCCATATGCTTAGCCCAGAAATGCACATCATGTATTTTTTAAACAAAAATTGGATTGTTTTATTTATCATATTTTGTAGCTCACTTCCTTTAATATGCCACTTACACATTTACAACATTAAATATAAATACACATCAGCAGTAATTCCACACAATACTCTATGGCATGGTTATACTATATTGGATTAAACTGCTTCCCCTTCTGGCTGATCCAGGACCCAGCCTTCCATGAACAGCCATTTTTGCTCCTTGAGCATGTACTCGATCATATCTAACTCTCTGATATGTTCCTAGAAACTGAACAGTTAGGTTAACAAAATGAACATTAAAATTATACATATTGTATGTATGTATGTACATACGTACGTATGTATATGCTTATGTTCTTGGGGGCTGCAGAGAGCTCCGTGGTTAAGAGCACATACTGCTTTCACAGAGGAGCAGGGTTCCCACATTAGGTAGCTCATGACCTTCTGCCTCTCCAGCTCTAGAGGATCTGAAGCCTTCTTCTGACCTCCACAGTGCATGTGCACACACAAATGATAAAAACACTGAACATGTGTAAGGCAATCTTAAAAAAAACTTTGGTTTTATAGAGCAATTTTACCTTGAAATCTCACCCTAAAGATTACAAATACAGGGGTTGGAGAGATGGCTCAGCAGTTCAGAGCACTGACTGTTCCTCCAGAGGTCCTGAGTTCAATTCCCAGCAACCACATGGTGGCTCACAACCATCTGTAATGGGATCAGATGCCCTCTTCTAGTGTGTGTCTGAAGAGAGTGACAGTGCACTCATAAACATAAATCAATAAATCTTTAAAAGAAAAAAGGATTACAAATATATAGCTAAATGAGTGTTTGCCTAACATACATAGGGCCTAAATTTAATCCTGAGAAACACACAGAGTGGCTAGCATATCTCATATGAAGCCTTTCCTTATCCCATTAAGCTCACTTCTGAGGACGAAAGATTAAAAATATAGAACCAAGCTAAGTGTGGAGCCATATGCCTGTAATCCCATAATGATACAGAGACAAGAAGATTCCACATCTAAGGCCAGCTTAAGCTACGCAGCAAGACCTGCCTTTTTTTCCCCCCAAAAATGGGGTCTCTCTGTGAAGCTCTAGCCATCTTGAAACTTGCTATGTAGACCAAGCTAGTGTAGAACTTACAGAGATCCTGGCGAGGCCCTGTCTTGAAACAGACAGGGAAGAAGAAAGGGAGGGAACGAAGGAGGGAGGGACCATAACAAAACCCAGAAAGACCTCACCAGAATTTTGAGAAAAGCTTATGATACACACAGCCATACCTGAGAAATAGGTGTCACCACGAGCTGGTCGATCCCTGTTTTAGAATTGTAAACTTTCTGCTTCACAAATCCAGGATCAACCACATAGTAGATGCCGTCGATGGTCAGAGATGTTTCTGCAATGTTGGTGGCAATCACCACCTACAGACGAGAAAAACAGAGCCAGAGTGAGCCGAGTTTGGAATAGGTCTTACTCTTTCCCAAGGAATCTGCTATCCCTTTTAGACACTCTTGACATTAACCCCAGTCCAGGTCCCCAGTGGTCAGAGGGGAAGGTGCCCACATCTAAAGGGTTCCTTTAGAAGTGGGTGGTGCCTCAGGGCTGTAAAGCAGAAAAGAGCCAACACTGCTCAGAGCCAATCTCATTTGGTATAAATAGCTGTGTACCTCATTGTCTAGAGCAGATGATTACTATAATTTTAATTTTCTAGCTCCCTGGGAAAGCACAGATTTCCTGGCATCACATGTAGCACTGCAAAATGAGATTTTTCTTTCTCCCACAGAGACATCTGGACTACGAAATGGGGCTGTTCATATAAGTGGAACAAGAGGAGGATTGGATCTTTTCTCCTCATCATAAAACGAACCACGAGGGACAGGAATTTCACGGTTTGTGTGTGTGCAGCACTATATGTGATCTAGAAGATTATTACTCTCAGCTTGGCTCTGCCACTGGTTTTCACCCAGAGGTTCAACTCATAAAACACAACTGCTTGGAAAAATCACTGCGAGAAGGCACCGAAATGTTTTACATCACACCAGTGTCTACTAGCCCTGAAAGGCATTAACCTGCCTCACAGACACAGAACAGAGGAAGAGCTCTCTGCCTGTCCCTCCCGCACCTGCTCCTTCTCCCATGTTTACCTCTTAGAACCATGTGCCACACAACTAAGCAAGTTAGAAGTCTTCCGGTTATGCCTAGTTTTTCCCTTTCCCTTCACCCCCCTGCCTCCTGACGCCCAATGAGTATTTTCCCATCTGTCTCCACTGCCAAAATATACTCAGAGAAACACACATCTGAGAAAACTGATAAACAAATGTTCACAGCAGAAGTACTGGTATGTCCCAAAGTGGAAATAACCTAATGTCTAACAAGTAATGAATCACATACAAAATATAATACATCCAGAGTCTAGCAGGATGGCTCAGTGGTAAACACGAGCCACCAAGCCTGATGACCTTAATGACGGAGGAAGGAAAGAACTGACTCCTGCAAGTGTCCTCTGACCCACACACATGCACCATGATGTGTACATGTCACCATGTCCAGCTGTAAAATAAAGCTTTTAAATTTAAAAATGATAAATTAAGGCAGGGAGATACATAGCTCCATTGGTAAAGTACTTGTCCCAGCCGGGCAGTGGTGGCACACGCCTTTAATCCCAGCACTCGGGTGGCAGAGGCAGGTGGATTTCTGAGTTCGAGGCTAGCCTGGTCTACAGAGTGAGTTCCAAGACAGCCAGGGCTACACAGAGAAACCCTGTCTCGAAAAACCAAAAAAAAAAAAAAAAAGTACTTGTCTCAAAAATCTGAAGACATGAGTTTAATACCCAGAACCCACATAAAAATGCTAGGCATGGTAGCGTGTGCGTGTAACCCCATCACTGGGGAGGCTATGACAAGTGGAGCCCTGGCTGTGTACCCCACGTGACTTCAGGGTATATGGAACTACTTCGTTTCAGCCCCATGTTACCTTTCTGCTGCCAGGGGGAGCTGGGTCAAAGATTCTGGTCTGCATCTCACTCGGAAGGGCGGAGTAGACTGGGAGGATGATCAACTCTGGGACGTCAGGTCCCAGTGACTTCATTCTTTCATACAGGATCTCGCAAGCAGTATCAATCTCTTCCTGACCAGTCAAGAAAACCAAGATGTCACCTAGGAAGAGAGTGAAACATCATTCACTGTCTCTGGTTCTGTTGTTTCTTTTCTGGCAGGGGAGGTACAAGAGCCTTGTGCATGTCTGCCACTGAGCCACATCCCCAGTTATTTTCACTTTTTAAAGGCTTTGAGACAAGGTCTCACTCAGTTGTCCAGGCATGCCTTGAACTTGAGATCTATCTGCCTCAGCTTCCCCCCACCCACCCACCCCCAAGTAAATAGCTGGGATTACAGTCTGCAACCAGGCTTGGATCTGTTTTATTTTGAGAGCTCTAACATGTTGTCCAGGCTGGCCCTAAACTTCTAGCTCAAGCAATCCTCCTGCTTTAGCTCCAACGACAGGTACAAATCACCAAACTCTGTGTCTGTGAAAGGCGGCGACAACACTAACAGCAACACACACATACACACACACACACACACACACACAGAGGAAATACACACACTATGAACTTTAGAGGGCCATAAAGAAAAACCCAGTCTCAAAAAAAAAAAAAAAATCACAAAAATAAGTCAACCAAAGGTTATGATCCATCTACACCTAAATAAGTGCATTTAAACATTTCCATCACTATTCCAAATACACATACCTAAGGCTCACAAAGAAAACATATTTAAAATGTGTTTTCACAAGATTACCAGAAGATATACTCCTGGAAGAAAAGTGTCTGCTGCCCTCACCTGGTGGCTCTGTCAGATGGATCTGCATGACTGTGATCAGGCTAGCATCCAAATAGTCTGTCTCGGGCTCCTTTGTGTACAGAATCTCCACTGGATAGGTTCGACCTGGGATTGTGAAGATGGGGGCTTCATAGAAGTACTGAGAAAACTTCACTGCATCCAGTGTGGCTGAGGTGACAATCAGTTTCATATCTTGTCGTTTTTGAACTGTCTAAAGGGAAATGCAAGGTTGCTTACTAAAACAGACCAACAAAATGTCACACCACTCAAATCTATTCCTGGATACAAGCGTTTACCCTAGTTACCTTTTTCAACAATCCAAAGAGCACATCTGTGTGAATGGTCCTCTCGTGAGCCTCATCCAACATGATGATGGCATACTGAGTGAGATCGGGGTCAATCAGGCACTCTCTTAGCAGCATGCCGTCTGTCATGTACTTGATGACTGTTTCTGGGCTGGTGCAATCTTCAAAACGAATGGTGTAACCCACCTACAGCAGGACAGAAGAAAACCTAAGACATAGGGTCTCTTTGTGAAATCATTAGACTGGCCTGTAGTGACAGTTTTAGAATTCTGGTTTCTTTTAAAACAAAACAAAAAACAAACAAACAAAAAACCAAAACAACAACAACAACCAAAAAAAAAACCATAAATAGAGATGGAGAGATGGCTCAGTGGTTAAAGAGCACTGACTGCTCTTCCGAAGGTCGTGAGTTCAAATCCCAGCAATCACATGAAGGCTCATAACCATCTGTAATGAGTTCTGACCCCCTCTTCTGGGGTGTCTGAAGACAGCTACAGTGAGCTGGGCCAGAATGAGAAGAAAAATATCTGAAGACAGCTACAGTGTACTTATATAATAAATAAATAAATCTTTAAAAAAAAACAAAAAACAAAACAGAAATATTGTAAGAATTGTTTTCATTTTAATCCCAGGTATGGGACTGTCTTAGAGTTTCTATTCCTGCATAAACATCATGACCAAGAAGCAAGTTGGGGAGGAAAGGGTTTATTTAGCTTACTTTTCCACATCACCATTCATCACTAAAGGAGTCAGGACTGGAACTCAAGCAGGTCAGGAAGCAGGAGCTGACGCAGAGGCCATGTTCCTTACTGGCTTGCTTGCTTCTCCTGCCCAGCACAGCTGGCTTTCTTATAGAACCCAAGACTACCAGCCCACAGATGGTACCACTCACAAGGGCCCCCCCCCCCCTTAATCACTAATTGAGAAAATGCCTTACAGCTGGATCTCATGGAGGTATCTTCTCAACTGAAACTCCTCTGTCTGTGATAACTCCAGCTTGTGTCAAGGTGACACACAGAACCAGCCAGTACAGGGATATTGGACTGTTTCACATTGCCCACAAAAGCTGACGATTTGCCTCGTACTCTAGCAGGGCCCAATTTTGCCTGCTGCAAATACTTTCTGCCACTGCACAATGCTTGAAATTCTGAAGACTTTTCAGAGGATATGTAAATGCTAGGGCCCCAGAATGGTGTTAGCTGTTGGTCACGGGGCAGCTTTGTTAGTCATGCGCAAAGAAAAAAATTAGATATCCTAACAGCAAAGACCAATCTTGCCCCAAGGAACTGGAGGCCCCTAATCAGCAGGAAGTAGCCTAACGATAACATCGCCCCCTTTTGGATCCCTGATTTTATTGGGGGGATCTCTTTCCTTTCCTATTTTTCTCTCTTATTTAGTATTATGGGGTTTAAAGGGTGAAAGAAAGATGATCCCACAAACAAGCAAAAGCTACAACGGTCTTCATACTCATAGTAGAGAGGAAATTACGGATCACAGTGGTTTCCTCTAGTAAACTCTGCCCTGCCCTGAACTTAAGCCTGAATTATTTGATGACGATGAAAATCTCCTCCTTTGGGAGAAATCTAAAAAGATGTAATATTCTATTTTATAGATAAAGTATCTAGGCCGATTTTTCTCCTGGAATTCACACAGCAGCTTCTCCAACCACTTACCTCTTGACCAAGGCAACAACCAAATTCCTCTGACACTCTTTTGGCCACAGACATAGCTGCCACTCTTCTGGGCTGGGTACACCCAATCTTGCCCCTGGAAGTATAGCCTGCCTCTGCCAGGTACTGGGTGATCTGTGTTGTCTTCCCAGATCCTGTCTCTCCAATTACAATTAGGATCTGATTGTCATGCACAGCCTGAAAGAGGCACAATATAAATATGTTTGTTAAAATTTGCCACAGGAGCTGGAGAGATGGCTCAGCCATTAAGAGAGCACCGGCTGCTCTCATAGAGGACCTGGGTTCAAATGCCAGCATCCACATTGTCAAGTGGGCTCAGTAGTCCCAGTGTCCTCTTCTGACTTCTGCAGGCAACAGGCTTGCATATGCTACAGACATACACACAGGCAAAACACCATGCAGGAAGGAGGATTTTTTATTTTTAGTTTGAGGCCTACCTGGGCTACACAGTAGGTTTTACGTCAGCCTAGGATATATGAGATTCTCAGAAAACCAAAAGGAAAGGCTGGGAAAGTGTAGCTCAGTTGGTAGAATGCTTACCAGCTTGATTCCTAGCACTTCATGGTAGTATGCACCCATAATTCCAAACTAAGGTGGGAATATTAATTAACAGTTCAAGTTCATGAGAACTATTTCAAAAAAATCTTAAAAGCAGGTGTGGTGCTCACACCTGTAATCACAGCACTGGGGAGGCTGAGGGGAGACGATGATCATCGTTAGTTTGAGGCCAGTCTGGGATACAGAGTGAGTTCCCCGTCAGCCTGTGCTAGCTAGAATGGAGCCATGCCTCAATATAGAATAAGGAGCCGGTGAGTTGGCTCCACGGCTAAAGATGCTTCAACACAAGCCTGAGTCTGAAACCACGTGAGGCAGGAGACATTCAACCCACAAGATGTCCTCTGACTCCCTCACATGCCTTGTTGCATGTGCCCTGGCCCCTAAATCACACACATACATAAACACACACACACACACACACACAAATAAACAAATAAATAAATAAAGGAGAGTCTGGGAATATAGCTTAGTAGAACAGTGCTTGATCAGATTTGAGCTCCAGCACCCCAATACATATCCCAATTAGAAAACATTCTACACCCCATCCCTCACCCCAAAATGGCCTCCCACCTGCACCAGCTGTTCCTTCAGTTTGTAGATGGGCAGGCTCTCTCTCTGCTCAAGGATTGACATCTGGGTCTTCTTCCCGTAAGAAGCTTTGTTGCCCCCAAAGGCATGCTTCTTCCACTCAGGAATGTCGTTGGGCATCATCCCAATCCCCCTCATGTTGGCAGCGATCTGCCTGCCTTCCGCTGAAAGGAAAACAAACGGAGTTCTCTCTCAGGCTCCTGCTATATGCCATTTTTCTCAACTGTTAGCTCAGTGGCTTCTAATACACTCCCAAAGCTGTGCAGCCATCACCACTACCTAATTTTACAACGTCCTTTGTTTTGTTTTTGTGCGTGTGTATGGTTTTTCAAGACAGGGTTTCTCTGTGTAGCCCTGGCTGTCCTGGAACTCACTCTGTAGACCAGGCTGGCCTTGAACTCAGAAATCTACCTGCCTCTGCCTCCCGAGTGCTGGGATTAAAGGTGTGCGCCACCACTTCCCAGTAAAATAAATCTTTAAATACATATTTATGTAAGTTTGAGCCAGGGCTACATAATAAGAACTTCTCTCAAAACACACTCTCTCTCACTTCAATCTACAAAATAAATAAGTGAGCTGTGAAAGGGGCCAGAGAGCTACAGAGAGCCTTTTACTAAAGGGCACAATGGGAAGGGAGCTTGTGGACTGTGTGGTATGTGTACATGTATAGTATATGTGGTGTGTGTGTGTAAGCACACTTGCATGCATGTGTACCATCACGGTGGTATAGATACATATGTGTATCAATGTGTGAGCACACATGGGTATATGTGTCCTTTAGGTGCCATCACCCGTTGTTTCTCTCTTGAGACAGGGTCTTTTATGGTTTGGAACTAGCTACATGGGTTATGCTGGCTGGCCAGCAAGTGTCAGGGATTCATTTCTCTTTGCCCCTCCCCCCCTTGTTAGGATTACAAACACACACCACCATGCCCAGCTTTAGTAGCATAGGTTCCAGAGCTCAAACTAGGTCCAAGTACTTGCAAGGTAAGCATTTTACTTGCTCTGGAAGCTTTTCTTTTTATTAAAAGAAAAAAAAAAAAAAGGTATTTCTAACCCTTTAGTGCTAATTCATCTATTCTATCCATCTAAACTGTTATCTAAGCTAACATAATGCGCCAGAATTCTCTCTACAACACAGATCCCTCTGTAGTGAGAATTCTGGAATTTTGGGTCCTTTAAAAACTCAGAAGGGCTGGAGAGATGACTCAGCGGTTAACTAGAAACACTGACTTCTCTTCCAGAGGTCCTGAGTTTAGTTCCCAGCAACCACATGGTGGCTCACAACCATCTGTAATAGGATCCGATGCCCTCTTCTAGTGTGTCTGAAAACAGCTACAGTGTGCTCATATACATAAAATAAATCTTTAAAAAATAAAAATGAGCGGGGCAGTGGCAGCACACACCTTTAATCCTAGCACTCAGGAGGCAGAGGCAGGGGGATTTCTGAGTTCGAGGCCAGCCTGGTCTACAAAATGAGTTCCAGGACAGCCAGGGGTACACAGGGAAACCCCCTCTCGAAAAACAAAAACAAACAAACAAACAAAAAACCCAAAAACAAAAAATAAAAATAAAAACACAGAAATACTGTAAGAATGTGTTTTTAGTTTAATCCCAGGTGTAGGGATATGGGTGTGCTTCAAACGTCTGTAGCAGCTATGATTTGCCTCATGCTCTAGCAGAGGCATGGTTTTGCCAGCTGCAGATAGTTTCTGTGATTGTGCAATGTTTAGCATTCTGGGAACTTTTCAGAGGGTATGTAAATGCTAGGGCCCTGGGAGGGTAGGGTTGGTTTAGTTTTGTTAATAGTTGTACTCAAAAAAGAAGTAAGAAGGAAATTAGATTCAAGGGCCTCAATCTATCCCCACCCCCCATCCTTTTTCCTCTATGTAGTGATAGGGGGTGAAACAGGAGATAAAAGATGAGAAGAGGAACCTACAAAATAGCAAAGACCAGCTACACCCCTCTTCTGAGCATTCCTGATACCTCAACTGAGATGTCTTCTGGCTACCTGAAACACAGGTCTGGCTCTGCAGTCACACTCCCCCCCACACCTGCTCCTCATCTTTCCCTTACCCCAAAGGCACCATCACTCTGGTGCTCAGAGTAGACCTGGAAGCTATCTTTGGTCACGCCCACTTCCTGTATTCAATATTCTAATATTCAAAATATCCAATATTCAACAATCTACACTTCTCAAATATCTTCTCTTCTCTGATAACACCATGTTCAGGCCATCATCCTCTCCTCTTGCTATCATAAAAGCCTGCTAATCCACCTGAAGCATCTACTCTTGCCCTTCCCAACTCCTCCCAGAGTCCTCTGATGATGCCATACTCGTGCTTAGAACACTTTTACATTCCACGATAAACGTAGGATGAGCCCAGATACCTAACACCATCTACAAAGCCCTAACCTGCTAATGCTGCCTCCTCCCTCGACACCCAGCATAACACACAGACTTCCAACGGTCTTGTCTACTACAAAGCTGTTAAATGCAAGCCATTCCTCACCTGCCGCCACATACTCTCTAAACCCCTAGGAAAGACTAGGTTCTAGCCAGTCACAGCAGCTCACACCTGCAATCCCAGCACACAGGAGGCTGAAACAGGAGGACTGTCCCAAGTTTAGGATTAGCCTAAGCTACACAGTATAATGCCAGCCAGAACTACATGAGACACTGTCTTAACCAACCAACCAAACAAGCATCAGGGGCTAGAGAGATAACCAGTGTTTAATGGCACTGACTGCTCTTACAGAGGACCCAAATTAGATTCCTAGTATCTATATGGTGGCCCTCAATCTCCTGCAACTCTAGTCTCAGGGGATCCAACACCCTCTTCTGACCTCCATGAGCACCAGGCACACACAAGGTACACAGAGGTTTGGTTTTGTTTTTTAATGTATATGGGTACACTGTCGCTGTCTTCAGACACCCCAGAAGAGGGCATTGGATCCCATTACAGATGGTTGTGAGCCACCATGTGGTTGCTGGGAATTGAACTGAGAACCTCTGGAAGAGCAGTCAGTGCTCTTAACTGCTGAGCCATCTCCATCTTTGTTGTTGTTTTGAGACTGGGTCTAACACAGCCCCAGTTGTCCCAATGCAGCTGAACTTCGTCTTGAACTTTTTTTTTTTTTTTTTTTCAAAACAGGTTTTTCCTTGTACCCTTGAATGTCCTGTGACTTGATCTGCAGACCAGGCTGGTCTCAAACTCAGAGATCCCCTGCACCTCTGCCTCCCGAGTGCTGGTATTAAAAATGTGCACCACTACCTTCCAGCTTGGCCTCAAACTCTTAATTCTGCCTCTACCTCCAAAGTGCTGGGATGATAGGCTTGGGCAACCCCACCCACCTCATAGTGTTCTTTTTCTCCCCCAGTGCTGGGGTTTGACCCTAGAGCTCCATGCATGCTGTGTAAGCAATCTACCACTGAGATGCCTCTCTAGCCCTTACACTCTTCTATCTTTAGAATAAAAGTCTTAAAAGTTGTTTAGAGAAAAACTCAGCCACTGTAATGATCTGACCAAGGTAACTGAAACACTTATTGTACACAATGGTTTAAAACTTTAAGCATTGGAGAGATGATTCAATGATTAAGACCATCTGGTGTTCTTTCAAAGGACCTGGTTGTTGCTCTTCCAGAAAACCAGAGTTCAGATCTCAGCATCCATGTCAGGCAACTTACAACTGCCTGTAACAGATCCAGGGGATTCAACACTATACAGAGACATACACCCATTCAGAGACCAAAAAAAATCTCTAAAAAAAATATGTACGTATGTATGTGTATCTAGATACACATACATACATACACATAATATTCATACATAATACATACACACATACATATATTTTTTTAGATTTTTGTTTGTTTGTTTGAGACAGGGTTTCTCTGTGCAGCCCTGGCTGTCCTAGAACTTGCTCTTGTAGACCAGGCTGGCCTTAAATTCAAGAGATCTGCCTGCCTCTCTATTCCAAGCACTGGAATTAAAGGTATACCCCACCACCAACCCCCAGCTAAAAATAACTTCACTTTGTGCCCATAGTATCAACTGGGACATAGACATAAAGCCATTCTTATTTTTAAAATAGGTCCACACTCTAGAGCCTTACCATCAGGCAAGGGATCAACCCAGTGTTTGTTGAGTCCCATGGGTATAGAATCCATCTCTGCTTCCCGCTGGGCCTGCTTCAGTTCCCGCCTTTCCTTGGCCAGGGCACTCTGCATCATGGCTGCTTGGGAAAGTGAGCCATCTGGGTTCTAAAACAACAGAGGAAAAAGCAGCAAGCACTGAGTATCTAGGAAAAGGTGGGCAGTTAGCCTGGGCACAATGCTGTTCACCTTTAATCCCAGCACTTGGGAGATAGAGGCAGGCGGATCTCTGTGAGTTTAAGGCTAGATTGGTCTACAGAGCCAGTGTCAGACCAACCAGGGCAACATGACTGAGACTCTCTAAAAAATACAGAAAAGGTAGATGGTTGAACTATTGTCATCAATAAAGCATGTCTCAGGCTACATGAAATCAATGGATCATCTGTAATACAATAAAATTAAAAATCAGTGAAAGAACTTTTAGCTTGAAGAATCATCCCTAAGAGCGAAGGATGATGCTACTTTCAGATGCATAAAGGACAGAAGAGGCTGGAGCAAGATGTGTGCAGACTGAGATACTAGAACTCAGGAGGCTGAGGAGAAGGAGGAGGAGGATTGCTGTGCGTTCAAGGCCACTCTTGGCTACATAACAAGTACCAAGCTAGCAGGGTTATGCAGCAAGACCCTGACTCAAAAACAAAGGAAAACCAACAACAAAAAAAGAGGAACCCTGGGGAAAGTCTCAGTGAGTAAAGCTCACGCCACACAGTGTGAGGACCTGAGTTCAGATACCCAGCGCCCGCACAAGGCAGGTAGCAGGTATCTCTGCAATTCCAGCATTTCTACAATGAAATGGGAAGCAGAGACAGAAAATTCCCTGAAGCTCAAGGGCCAGCTGGCCTGGAGTACTCAATGGTGAACAAGAGACTCTGTCTCAAACAAGGTGGAGGGTGAGGCGTCAGCTTGCCATCTAACCTCCATATGTGAGCTGTGGTGCAGCCACGTGCCTGCACTCACACATATAAATATGAGTACATGCACACGGGGGAGGGGGGGAGGAGAGAATGAAGAGAAATTCTATATAACCCTAAGGACTAAAATTCAGGGCAATATAGATGTTTCAGTTAGACAGAATTAATGATCGGATCCATCATGTGTGTCCTTAAAGGTTAGTGAATTGCCCATCACTAATAAAGCAAGCAGCCATGAGACCATGTGAGAACACTGAAAGAGTGGATTACAGCTGGATGTGGTGGCTCAGTGTAATCTCAGCACTCGGGAGGCAGAAGCAGGTAATCTCCCAAGAGTTCCAGGCCAACCAGGGCTACATAGTAAAACCCTGCCTCAACAAACAAACAAACCAGCATTAGGAGTATTATATAGGCTAGCTGGGCTGGTAGACACTTAAAATAATCTGTTTCACACCAAAATTTTTAAGATTCTGGTTTGCACTCTTGCAGTTCTGCCTTCCAAGGCACTAAAGAGTCAAGCCCTAAGGACCTAAACATGGCAATAATGGTAGAGCAGACCTTCTGCTTATCTCTGCTTTCTCACAAAACACAGTAACATATGCACACAAAGGTTTAACAGGCAAAAGCACAAAGCTGAGCCACCCTCCATTTACAAGATGGAGACCCTGGTTTCCAGTCAGATGGCCTGACTCCTGCTCATGCTGATACCACTGCTTCAAGGAAACAAGCTGGTGGATAGTTCCAGGTAAAAAGCTCCACTCCTCACCTTAACGATTTTGATGGGGCTCATATCCATGCTTTGCTTGGTGTGCCCTCTCAGGAATGGAGGCTCCTCTTCAACCAGTTCAATTTCAAGATCCTCATCTAAAAGTTCACCAAAAAGAGGTAGTCATAAACAAGAAAGAAAGGACTGGTCATTTTCATTAAAAAATTTAATTTCAGGCTGACAGGATGGCTCAGCAAGTACCTGAGTTCAATTCCTGAAGCCCACAGAGGAAGAGAGAACCAAACACTGCAAGTTGTCCTTTAAAAGCTATGCATGCACACACAGACAGCCACGCACACATGCATACAAACACAGTGGCACACTTTCACACAGAGTTCCCAAAACTGGCAGGATAGCTAAGTGTGTAAGTCACTGGATGTTCTGAGTTTGATCCCCAGGACCTATGAGGTAAAAGGACAAACTGACTATGGCAGGTTGTTCTCTGTTTTCCATATATGGGCCACAGTACATATGTGTTTTCACACACACAAACACATATATGCGCATGCATGCACACACATACACAACAAATAACCAAATGTAATTTTCTTTTTAATTAAAAGGAATAGCTTTCCAGGTCAAAAAGACATCAGTAGATGTAATTCTACCCAAGGTGACTATCTTCCTCTTCCAGGACCCCCTTCCCCACCAGGGCCTTTATGCTCCAGCCAAAGAATTGATTAAAACCACTTTCAAAAGGCCAAGCCTGTGGAAGAAAACTGTTCTGATATTCTAGATGGTATTACTGTAATGGTCCTACCTCAGCCTTCCGAGTGCCGAGGTTACAACTCTGCACAATCTCATCCAGCTTTTTTATATGTTAAAAAATAAAAGGTCTTCATACATATACCAACAAGCAAACTTAGGAACCTCATAATAATCTTATTCATAAAGATGAAAGGGGGCTGCAGCTCAGTGACAGTACCTGCTAGTATATGCAAGGCCAAACTCAATTCCTAGCACCACAAAGAAAAAAGTATATAAAGATTAAGAGCCAGGAGTGGGGCTGGAGAGATGGTTTAGCAGTTAAGAGCACTGACTGCTCTTCCCGAGGTCCTGAATTCAACTCCCAGCAACCACATGGTGGCTCACAACCATCTGTAATGAGATCTGATGCCCTCTTCTGGTGTGTCTGAAGACAGCTACAGTGTACTTACATATAGTAAATAAATAAAAATCTTTGGGCTAGAGTGAGCAGGGCCGGAGGGGGGAGGGAGGGAGCCAGAGTGGCACATGCCTATAAATCCCAGCACTTGGAAGATGGAAGCAGGAGGGTAAGTAGTTCAAGAACATTCTTCACCACATCGATCTAGCGGGGCATGGTTGTGTGCACCTTTAATCTCAGCACTCAGGAGGTGGAAGCAAGTGGATTATTTTTGTGAATTCAAGGCCAGTCTGATCTACATATCAAGTTTAGGACAGCCAGGGTTACATTACACATACACACACATATATAAATAAAACTAAAAAATAAATCTTAAAAAAAAAAATACTTAAAAACAGAAAACCGAGGGTCACAGGTAACTGATCTGTCTAAGCACGTGCTTCTATCCAGAGATGAGGACTGAGCGAGGGAACAAATGGTGAACGAATAACCACTCAGGTAAACCACAAACTGCCCACTCTAGCAATGCGACTTGCCTCCCAATCCCTCATCCAGCTAACCCAAGCGGCACGCTACCTTCTTCGTCATCCACCTTAGGGAGAATGCCAGTCTCTTCATCGAAGTCTGGAAACTCTTCTTTGGAAAGCACATTGGCAGCAATCATCTAGTGGAGGGCAGAAGGAGATATCACTGTAACTAAGATCTTTAGCAACAATCAAAACTCCTTTCTCAGTGTTAATTCCAGAGACGACACACAAGGAGTCTTCTCCTGAAGCCCAGCACATCAGAGTCAGAGTGAGGCACATGTCCAATCCCCAGGGACCAGCACAACATGGTGCTGAAGGCATGGGCTAAGAGGTATCGTCTCTAGAAAGGGTTACTGGTTCCTTCCCTTACCACCACAGCAACTGGCCCTTTCATGCTGGCATGCAGCCCTACAGTTACTTGTTTAGCCACGTCTCAGCCCTGGGAGCTGAGTCCCTCAAAGGCAGGAACCGTGGAACACTGTCTCTGCAGCCCAGTGCTACCCAGTGCTTGACACACCTCATTCTAACGCTCACTGAAGAATGAGGAAAATAACAACAATCACAATTTCCACTAAGGTTCAATTCTGCTCACTGTTAATCCCACACCACCACCCCTGGCCCTGGTGGACAGGGAAGGGCACTGAGGCACAATAAGTGGGATAACTTGGCTCACACAACCAGTTAAGTGGACAGAAGCCACCATGGGCTGCCATGTCTAGAGCTCACTCTCCCAACTACCATGCTACATGCTGAGACTCCAACCTGTTTGATCTCCCACTTCTCTGGGTCAGAGATTCGGGTGAGCCGCTTGCGCTCCAGTGAGTCATCCTCTACTTCAGGAGCACTGACGAGGGAGAGGTGGGTGGGTCTGTCTGGGTTCCGCATTGACGTCTCTTCGTTGGTCTCCCCAACTAGATTTCTACGTCTATTTGGGTTTAGATCTTCTCCTGTTTCTTGATCCACATCCTAAAGCACAATAACAAGGGTGCTGCTCACTTGCTGTCTTCTGACACACCTTGGGCAATCAGCTGTGGAAACAGACTAGACATATTACCTACCTTCATGCTCAGGCTGGTCTTGGTCCCAGTGAAGGACAGAACTTTGACCTTGACCCTCTGGCCTTTGCTCACAACATCAGCCACATTAGCCACTCGACCTTCCCGTCGGAGCTCCGAGATGTGTACCAGGCCTTCCCACCGCTTCCTGAGAGAAAGTGAGACACCTCTGAAATAAGCCTAAACATAACTTAGACTAACTGATTTCTACTCCTGCTGGACCTCAACAAAGCAGTCTTCATGGGCCTGAAACCTTTGCCTTAGGAGGTAAGGCAGGAAGATCATGAATTCCAGTCCAGCCTGGGATACACAGTAAGTCTGAGTTACATGCACTGCTACAATGGTGAGTCTTTGTCTCAAAAACATAAGATGGCCCACTGGTAAAGTGTCACACACGAACACGAACATATGAACACAACACACACAAATAAGGAAGGAGAGGAGGAAGAGGTATAGAAGGAGGAGGAGGAAGAGGAGGAAGAGGAAGAGGAGGAGGAGAGGACTTAAGCTCACAAAAGAGCACCAAGAAGTTGGCCAAACAATAAAATAGTTTAGCATCACCACCTTTCTAAAGAAAAAGATACAGACTGAGAAGAAAGGGAGAGATCAATTCTTAACTGTCACAGTCAGCAAAGGCAGATCTCCTGAGAGCAGAGGAAAGAATAAATGGCTCTGGGACATTTCAAAAAAGAATCTAAGACTAAGAATGTGGCAGAGAGGGCTGGAGAGATGGCTCGGCAGTTAAGAGCACTGACTGACTGCTCTTCCAGAGGTCCTGAGTTCAATTCTCACAACCATCTGTAACGGGATTCACTGAACTCCTCTAGTGTGTGTCTGAGGACAGCTACAGTGTACTCACATAAATAAAAAATAAATCTTTTTTTAAAATGTGGCAGGAAACTTGCCTAGTACACTCAAAGCCCTTAAAAAAAATAAAAATCAACAAAAAGGCTAGATATTATAACACACACCTTAATCTAAGCAATTGGAAGGCAGACATAGGTGAATCTATGAGTTTGGGGCCAGCCTGGTCTACACAGAGAATTCTAGGACAGCCAGGGAAAACAGACTCCATCTCAAAAATAAAAATTAAATCAACAAAAAGTCTAACTTTCCAATAACCCTGGCATACCTGAATTGACTAAAGTGTAATTGTTGCAGCTTCTTAGACTACGAACACACACCCCTACTTCAGCAGTAAAGGACAGTTTGCCATCACTGATGTGAAAGACTGTCAGCCATTACCTTAGGCCTTCCAGCTGCACAAAGCAACCAAACTGCATGATGCTGGTCACTTTGCCATTGTAAATATCTCCAATAGCAGGCTCTTCAGGGGGAGGACGGTCCACATGCTTATCCCGCCATCTGTCCAGATTCCTCTCCCCATACTTTTCCCGGTCTTTCCGATCTTTGAAGGGACTCCGACTTCTGCTCCTAGACCTGTACCTAGACTTCCCCTTAGTCCTCTCCCGGGTCCTAGAATGTGACCGAGAGCGTGATCGGTGTCTTCGCTTATGGTCTCTATCTCGATCTCGCTCTCTGTCTCGTTCTCGTTCTCTGTCTCGTTCTCTATCTCGTTCTCGGTCCTTGTCACGGTCCCTGTCCCGGTCTCGGTCACGATCTCGGCTCCGACTCCTCTTCTTCTTCTTTGTCCTGTCCCTAATAAATCAACAAGGACCTGTTTGAAAAGATAAATCAACCCAATTTTACATCTACATCCCCAAGCACCCAGGACAGCGTCGCTCTGTATAAGCCAGGAACCTCTAACTTCTGAACTGGTCCACATCCCCCACAGGCCAGGAATGGCTTAGATGTAGGTGGTCTCCGTCAGCTCTGATTTCTAACTTCTGAGCACCGTAGCATTTCTGGCATAAATACCTTTGGTATGGAGCAATGAAGCCCAACCCAGTGCACTCTTAACTGAGTCTACACACCCGACCAGAGTGAGCAGGGGAGTTAGAATAAGGGTTTGCTTTACATCCTTGGTGATAAAAACTAAAGCCACGCAGTGTTGCCTTAACTGAATACACGATATGGAACTTTACGACAATCCATTCATAATAAAATGCTAAACCTAGAGAAAAAAAGTCTACACACTTTCTTCAGTTTGCTTAACTGGTCCATAAAATTCAACTGTCATAGTATACTACACATGAGAATGAACAGGACATAAGGACAAACCTGTGCTCAGTGTCTCTTTGTTTCTCTTGGCCTGCTGCACTGGGCATTAAAGCTTCCAGCTCTTTCAAGACATCCACAGCGACTTTCACGTCTTCCTCATCCAACATGGTCTATAGGGTCAGAGGGCAGCAAAGTAATAAGGAGGAGAAAGAAAAAATCCACTCACCTTCACACCACTAGCCTGCAGAAGTCAGTTCCCTCCTTTAACATGATGTGGGTTCTGGGGACCAAACTCAGGTTGTCGGGCATGCTGGCAAGCATCTTTACCCACTGAGCCATCACTCTGGCCCCAGATAGAAAAACTTTTAAAAAGCAGCACTCTTTCTGCATTCCCTTTCCTGTTCAATTACATGTCATAGTTTTTACTGCTATCCACTGTGACACAGACTACTGGCCCTCTGTATTGCCAAGGTCTGTATCCTAGATTCAGACAATTGCATGTTTACAGATTTCCTTGACTCCCTAAGCAGTATCACCTAGCAGCTACTTACATAGCGCTTACACTGTATTGGGAAATCTAGAGATGATGTAAAGTGTGTGAGAGGATGCATGTATGCTATATGCAAATACTATACTCATCTTGTCTGAGGAACTTGAGCATCAGATCTTGGTACCAGGGGGTTCTGGAAGCAACTCCCTATAACTACCAGGGTATACTGGTACCCATTTGTTTACTACTCACCTCTCTCTCCCACTAGGCAGGCTACTTACATACTAATTTCCTACTCTCCATCCAAAAATAGCATGTAACCTGCAAAAAGGCAGAAAACCTTATCTGCTCTCTTTACTGTTACTTACCTGGTACATAGCAAAGTATGATGAACCAGCCTGCCTCCATCTTGGGCTTGAAAGCCATCTTACAATAAAGGCAAACTAGGCTCACTGCTGTTTATGATAAAAAATCTGTTTCTCAAGGATTGGGATATATTCCACAGGCACCTTAACTACAAATGGTTCTGTTCTGCCTGTCCCAGGAATGGTGATCATGTCTTTGTTTCCGAAAGTTGTTACGACCACCTTGCAACCCTACCTCTGTTTCAATAGGTTATTATAACCTGTTGTTATGACACTTCGCTATATTCTGCTTCTATAACCCCCATCCCAGAGCTATAAAAACCTTGTCCTCCCCATACCTTAGGAAGCCCTAAGGCTTAGGAAGAGGCAACCTACGTACACAAATAAAAAACGTGCTTTAGTTATCTGCTTGTTTTAATTAACTTGGTCATGATTTGGGTTGGTAGGCTTTCTCGGTCAACCTTTGGGATTAACAGGTACTCAGTAAATTCTTTCTAAGTTTTTTTTTTTCTTTCTATGTAACCCTGGCTGTCCTAGAACCCAATATAGAAACCAGGCTAGCCGTCGGGCAGTGGTGGCGCACGCCTTTAACCCCAGCACTCGGGAGGCAGAGGCAGGTGGATTTCTGAGTTGGAGGCCAGCCTGGTCTACAGAGTGAGTTCCAGGACAGCCAGGGATATACAGAAAAACAATGTCTCGAAGAACCAAAAAAAAGAAAAAAGAAAAAAAGAAAAAGAAACCAGGCTGGCCTTGAACTCACAGAGATGCTCTTGCCTCTGCCTCCCAAATGCTGGAAAAAACAAATTCACCGACACAGCTATCCTAAAATGAAATCTTTTAAAAATAAAAACATTTCAAAAATTACACTTTTTAAAAGTATAAATTAGAAAAGAAAAATCTGCTTTTGTACACTGGGCATCTCTGTCATTTCATCTTTAGTCATTTCATACCTGTCCCCAAGCTCATCCAAGCTCACATCCTTTGGTTATTATCCCCTGGACCCTTTTACACTCCTGCTTGGAAAAACATCACACAACAGATACAAAATTAAAATCCGGACAATCTCTAAGGAGAAGAAGAAAAGGGACAGAGGACACCCACTAAGGACAGACACTCCCCAAACAGCATCCATACCCGAACTGAAGGGTTGTCTGGCTGGCACAGGACGGGGAAGAGTTCCTTCAGCTTTTCTTTTTCAGTTTTGGGTTTAACAACTGGATCTGATTCCATTAAGGAGCAGGAAAGGGTTAAAAAGAGCCATATTTAATGTTATTGCTGGTGAATAAAATAACTTCAACATTAGATTTGTGTCAAATGGAAAACAAATAGTATTTTACTACATATACCACATAATTACTAGAAAGTTTAGCTTGATTGTCTAAATTCATTGACTGTGAAAGCCTCAGCAAGCTGTGTACCCATGAAGAAGGGAGGGAGCATATCAGTCAGTCCTCATTTGAATGTCTTAGAATTAGACTAGAGCATCCTCTTGCTTAGCAACAGCTGAGAGCAAAGTGCAACTTACAGGGATGTCACCACCCAGACCCTTCTGGGGGCTCAGCTCAGCTGGAAGCCCTACTTACCCTTACTAGTAGAAGGCTTTGCTGGAGGCCGCATGGTTTGTATGAGACGCAACAGGTTGCTAATAAGAGAATCCTTCAAAGAAAAGAAGCACAAGACAGAGCATGTCAGCCTCTGGATCTGGTTCAATATTACAATAAGATGTGCTGTAGGGAAGTGTGCTTATGCACTCAACCTGTGCTAACTAGAGCAAGAAAGCACAGAAGGTCAGCCTGGGACAGCATGAAGCTAACTTAGACCAGCAGTTCTCAACCTGCGGGTTACAACCCTTTTAGGAGTCACCTAAGACCATCAAAAACCACAGATATTTATATTATGAGTCATTAACAGTAGCAAAATTACAGTTATGAAATAGCAACAAAAAATAAGTGTATGACTGGGGTCACCACAGCATGAGGACTGTGTTACAGGGTCGCAGCGTTAGAAGGTCGGGAACCACTGGCTTGGACGATGCCCAGACACCATTTTACTTCCCATCTTTTATAACTGCTCCCAAAACCTAGACTATTATTCCTGACATCCGGATTCACCGAACAAGAATGTCAACATCCTCAGAGACTTAATGATGGGAATTCTGCAGCATTCTCCTAGGAAAGAATGGAGGGCATACGGCTCCCTAGCCAGCATCGCGACTTTACACATTTGATGGCTTTTTTAATTGATATGTACAAACTGTCTCCTTCCTACTTAAAAATCCTTTACTCCTATCAAAATTTAAATTCAGTATCAACACCAAAACAAAAAGAAAACAAAGAATCGTCAGATATACATACTGTGAATTCTGCACCATTTTTGACCAGAGAAGTCTTAAAAGTATCAAAGGTAGTATTTTTCTCAGCAAGACTGATGACAAATTCAGCTGTTAAAAAATAAAATAAAATAAGGAATTATAAATGGGGGTTCCATCCAAAAATTGTTTTAAGTATATCAAAAACTAATCAGGTTACCCAATTGTCTAAAAAAAGAAAAAAAAAAACAAAAACAAAAAAAAAACCTACCAACTTTGCTTATTTGAAGCAAAGGAAGAAATAAAGAAAAAAATCTATTTTTTAAATATTTTATTTTATGTGTAGGGGTATTTTGCCTGCAGCTATCCCTGTGTTCCACATTCACGCCTGGTGCCCACAGAAGCCATAGAGGGTGAGGACCCTGTGTGACTGGGGGTACAGACAGCTGTGAGCTACCACATGGGCCAGGAATCTTAACCCAAGTCCTTTAGAAGACTGCTTTTAACTGCTGAGCTGTCCCTCTAGCCCCAAGAAAATCTATTTTTATTTAGTTTTTTTAAACTCAAAAAGTTTTAGTAATGTTTGAAACCAAACAACATGGCAGACTAGCTCAAATCCCTGGCAGCTGTTGGGAGAAGGAGATAAAAGCCATGCCTTTTAATTTAGGTTTGGAGGGCAGAGAAACAGAGCAAGCCCAGAGCACCAGGGAAAACAGACATTGGCTTCTGACCAGTAGCTGAAAATGAGGTAAAACGAAGAACCAGGGAAGAAAAAAAAGAGAAAGGCCTTTCTCCAGGAGAGGGGAGGAGATGACGGCCATCGTTACAGGCCTGGAAGGTCTGTCTGCTCACATGGCTAGATGGAGCTGGGTTAATTTAGATGAGCAAGATGAGTCTGCCTGGTAAAACCTAAGCTTTGAAATATTAAAAGGTCTCTGTGTGTTTATTTGGGGACGAGCTGGTTAAAGAATAACTGCTGCCATATCGATTTCCAGCATTGACTAATATAGACAAAATATTAATAATAATTTTTAAAAAAGAATAAGAAGAAACAGGAAAAGCATGCTTTTTTAGTACCAGGCCACCCATTCAAGGTTCTCATGTCCTAGAACCAAGGACTGCACCAGGGACACAGACTAGACATCAAAATAAAGACAATAAATTGAAAGGAAAAACAGCTGGAGAGATGGCTCAGCAGTTAAGAGCACTGGCTGCTCTTCCAGAGAACCTGGGTTCAATTCCCAGCACCTAAATGGAGGTTCAGAACTGTCTGTAACTCAAGTTTCAAGGGATCCAACACCCTCTCCTGGCTTCTACAGGCACTGCACAAAAGTGGTACACAAACAGATTCAGGGAAAACACACACACACACACACAAACACACACGCATATACAAAAATAAAAAACAGCTAGGCATAGTCCTACACACCTTTAACCAAATCCCAGCACTCAGAAGGGAGGCAGATTGAGCTTTGTGTCTGAGTCCAACCTGGTCTACTCAAGATAGTGAGTTCCAGGCAAACCAGGGCTAAATAGTGGGACCTCCACCACCACTACCTCCCCCACAAAAAAGGAAGGAAGGAGTGGAAGTGGACTGGTGGGCTGAAGTAAAAAGCCCTCAAAGGAAAAAAATGTAAATGGCTAAGCGATTGTTCATGTATGAACATACCTGGACTTTATAAATGAAAAGAAGATATTACTCCAAAATGTTCAACCAAGCTCTAGAATGCAATTACACTAGGAAGGTAGATTTGTCCCAGATGGTAGATACCCTCTTATCATAAAGCTAACAACTGTGCACACTGCCACACAGTCTCTAGGGAGACAACATATGAAAGCACAAGCCCACGCATACACACAGAGACACCGCACGCACATACACACACATACACATACACACAAAGAGAACACATTCTACAGTTTCTGGGAGGTCAGACCCAATCTATACAAAAGAAATCAGCTAGCTATTACTAGATGATAAACCTTTACGCTAAGTAAGTGTGGTGGTTTAAAACGAGAATGGCCCCCATAGGCTCATATGTTTGAATGCCTGATTCCCAGTTAGTGGAACTGTTTGGGAAGGATTAGGAGGCGTGTGGCCTTGTTGGAGGTATGTTGGAGAAGGTATGTCAGTATGGGATGGAAATTTTCAAAAGCCCATGCCAAGCTGTTTGTGTGTGTGTGTGTGTTTTCCCTGAATCTGCACACGCGCACACACGCGCACACACACACGTACATGCCTGTGGATCAAGGTGTGAGCTCTCAGCTAAATCTCAGCACCATGTCTTGCCTTCCTGCCTACCTGCCACCACCCTCCCTGCCATGATAGACTAAACCTCTGAAACTATACGCAAGCCCCCAATTCACTTTCTTTTTTTAAGAGCTACCTTGGTTATGTGTCTCTTAGCAACAATAAAATGGTATCAGATAGTAAATATGCATGCAGATACCCTTGGAGGCCAGAAAGCATCAGATTCCCTGAAACTGCAGCTATAGGTGGTTGTGAGCCTCCTGATGTGAATGTTGGGAACTGAACTTAAGTCTTCTGCAAAAGCAGTGAGTGCTCTTTAACTGATGAGCCGTATCTCCAGGCTCATCAGTTTAATTGAAAAATAAAAAGATACCATTATGGGGGCTGAAGAGATGGCTCAATAATTAAGAGCACATCCTCTGCTTGCAGAAGACCTTATTTCACTTTCCAGGCTCACAACTACATGTTAACTCCAGCTCCAGGGGGATCAACACATGTGCAAATACTCACACAATTATGCACACATACACATAGTTAAAAATAAATCTTTGAAAATTGTACTGGCATATATTTATATTTACTGTATATATTAACAAGATGCCTTTACTGTGCTTAATTGTGTTGTTTTGAGACCGCATCATACCCCTGATTCACATACATGCCCAAGCTACCCTCAGATTATCTATGTATGACTCTGAATTACTAATCAGCCTCCATATCCCACAGCCTGAGATTATAGGTGCCTACCTGGCTGCCATTAACTTTTGATGACATTCAGAAAAAGCCAAATGCCATCCAACTATGTGGATATTGCTTACAAATAATTACAAGTTAATAACAATGCCTATAGTTAATACATTTTGAAGCTTGCTTGTCTGCAAGCACTGTTATTTCCAAGGTTTACAGCAGTCTAAGTAGGCAGTCACTATTGTCCTGATGTTTAAAATAGCACTCTAACCAATAATTGATGAAGCCAGGGTTGGAAGCCAGGTAACATGGACTTCAACCAAATTCTTTTGAGAAAGGTAGAGAGAAAATAAATGATACTTAGCAGATACTCCAAGAGCTAATCTCAAAGCTAGCAGCAGCACATTCACACTGATAAATTCATGTTGGTACCAGATCAAAGTGGTGCAAATTTCAGATTAGGGGCGCTCAACCTGTAAAAACAGGCACACCTTGACTGGGAGAAAATGTGATCTGAAATATACTAGCTAGGGGACATCCTAGGTGCCATATGCTAACCCAGCAAAAAGAGGTAACATTCTATTTCATGGGTAAGGAAGCAGCTCATTTGAAGTCCCAAATCTAACTTCTGTGGCTCCTTTGAGTTTCCTGTTGTCAGGGTGGTTTTTTGTTTGTTTGTTTTTGTTTTTTTGTTATGGTAGTTTGCTTATTATTTATTTTGGTACCCCACGATCTCAGGCGAGCACTGTACCAATTCCCAGCTCTCCCTGACCTCTCTCGTAACACTCCCTTCTCTGGAGTTCTCCACTTGATGACTTCACATGTTCATTTTAAAAAACAGTCTGCATGATTTGCTGGCCGGCACCTTAATTCCAGTACTTTGGAGACAGACACCAGTGGATATCTGTGAATTCGAGGCCAGAGGCTATGAGTTCGAGGCCAGCTTGGTTCTAAGTTTTGAGTTCCAGACCAGTAAGAGATATACAGTGAGATGATTGGTTGATTGATTGATTGATTGATTGATTGATAGACAGACAGATAGGAGAGGAGGGAGGCTGGAGATGGCTCAGCAATTAAAAGTACCTGGGTCTAATTCCCAGAACACACACAGCAACTCACAACAATTTGTAACTCCAGTTTCAAAACATCCAAAACTTTCTGTGGGCACTAGACATGATACACAGACATACGATCAGACAAAACACTCATGCACATAAAATAAATTGCTTGGGACTGGAGAGATGGTTCAATGGTTAATAGCACTGGCCGCTCTTCCAGAGACCTCAGGTTCTAGTCTCAGTACCACATGTCAGTTCAAAACTGTCTGTAACTTCAGTCCCAGGGGATCTGAAACCCTTTTCTGGCCTCTGCAGGCCCCAGGCACCTACATGATGCATGGACACACATGCAAGAAAAACACCCATACACATAAAGGAAAAATACTCAATTAAAAACAAAAATCTGGTGACACTCTCACTCATCTTTCCACCAGTCTCTAAATCTTCTTCAATCTATAATCATTTTCTCCTGTAACAAGTGAAGCAACCCTGTACTTATCAAACAGAACTGCTCCCAGCATGCTCCTAATTCACACACACGGCCTCTCATTTTCACGAGGGCTCCTCCGGCTATGTATATATTATGACCTGGGTCCTTAGCCTTTCTTATTTTCTATCTGGGCTCCCTAGTCATAGTTTGCTCCTAAACATCTAATGACTAGTATGTGAGAGATAAGAATATGTGACTAATCAAGACCACGGCTCAAAGCACAAGCTCAAAGTAGATGCTGACTACTGCCTCACTGTAGCGAAGACCAAACAAGATAATGTAGATGAAGAGTTACCCATAATATCTCCTGAGCTTCTAAAAATTATTGGCCGTAGTTACCACCATGATATTCGTAGGGGCTGCTGCTGCTCTTGTTAAAGCTATTTAATCATCCAGAACTGAAAAATACAAGCATCAGGCAGAGATGGCTGCCCCAGCCTTCATTGGCAGCTCACAGAAATGGTTTCTAACGGGTCAGTCGGGAGGGCTCTCTAGCAGAGGCCACCGCCACAGGTTCCCAGAGCCCAAGTCACGATCACACACACACACACACGGCCCATCAACCGCTTTTCTCCGGCCTCCCCAGACCCCAAACTCAAAAGGCCATAGGGACCCTCCCCTCAGCTCACCCAGATCCTTGTCGTTGATGCCCAAGTGATTGTCTAGCTCTGTGCAAACCTTCGACACCAAAGACAGGTACTCAAGTTTAGCGAGCTCTTCCGCGGGGCCGGGCTCCGAGCCCATTAGGACCCCGGCGGTGGCCACGGCTACAGCCATGGCTACAACTTCCCTTTGGTCTCCTTCCGGTCGGCCAGAACGCAAAGCTACAGTTTCCACTTCCGGGTCGGCGCACGTCTCTTTTGTTTACAGTGACTTCAAGAAGGTAGACCGCCTCTGTATGGATCAGAGAGCTCTGACAGGAAGTCCTCGCAGACGGGATAGATGCACTGAGTTACACTGTACGTTGTGTGGCGGCCTCTATCGGGTGAGAGGACTCCCCCCCCCTAAACGTTCACGCCCAGCGCACTTCCGTAATGCGTCAGTAGAGGGCGACCGTGGCCTGCGCAAGGGGCCCCGGAAGCCGCTCACTTTAACGGATCGCGCCTGCGTATTAGGATCTTTGGGAGACTGAACAGTGCCTGGGAAAAACAAATTGATTTGTCCTTTGATCAGCTCAGTTCGTGACCTCTTGTCAAGTGATCTCAAGTGACCTTACACCAGCAAACGATGGATTGTGGTTTTTCATCTGTAAACTGGGATAAACTGTCTAAATGGCTTAGGTAAAGACTAAATGAAATAGCTATGCAAAGTGGCTGACCCACAGTAGGCACACTGCAAATGGTAGTTGCTTTTATACCCCAAAACTGCGAGTGTTACAGAAAGCTTATTCAAGCACTCCTGTTGCCAATACAGTCTTCTTACAATCTGCGTCTCTAAATGTCAGCTGTGTTGTGAACCTGGGGTCATAAATTCAGGTGCCCCAACTCTTACTTTTCCCTTTAACAGAGCCTTACAATGGGAGTGAAGGGTTTCTTGTGTGGTAATATTCTGTGTAGGAAATAAGAAAACACCTCCTCCAAAGTGAGCAGCCCTCCCATCAATCAAAAGACAAAAAAAAAAAAAAAAAGAGCCCCTCTGCTACTTTTTGCTGACTCCATTGCACTAATGTATCTTTGAATTCTTGCCAGAACTTCAGTGATAACGAATTGCAGGCAAGCTGGGCATGCGGTGTTCTCCTTTAATCGAAGCACTTGAGGGGGCAGAAGCAGGCCTATCTCTATTATTGAAGCCAAAAGCTACATAGTGAGACCCTCTCTCAAAATTGCAGGCAAAGAAATACCACAATAGCTCTGTGTTTCCAGGTCCCCAAGGATTTAGTACATTGCCATCTGAGTTCTTGATGCCCTTCCCTTCCTTATAACTTATTTAATTTTATTTTATATGCATGGTTTTGGCTGCACTCATGTCTGTGTAAGGATGTTAGATTTCCTGGAGCTGGAGTAACAGACAGTTGTGAGCTGCCATTAGAGTGCTAGGAATTGACCCTGGATGCTCTGGAAGAGCAGCCAGTGCTCTTAACCACTGAGCCAGCGCTCTAGGCCCCCTTCCTTCCTTCTTTTCCCCAGGAGAACAGAATGGGAAAGCCTGCCCTTGATCTTCCTGCTCACCTGGCAGGATGGAGTTAGGTTTCAGGAGTTGATTCCGTTTGAACCTTCTTTCTCTGCATCTCCTTGCTACTAAAACTTCATACTTCTGTCTAGCTGTGCTTTTAACAAGAAGGAGGAAGAGATAGGGAGCTGTTTTTAACGCTCCGTCAGAAGACTCTAAATCGGACATAGCTGCACTCGCTTTGAATCCTAGTACTTGGGAGCCAGAGGCAGTCAGATTCTGTGAGGCCTAGTCTGATCTTGTCTACAGAGTGAGTTCCAGGACAGCTAAAGCTAAAGAAGACTAATATCCCACGTGTGGTACATGTACAAATCCCAGCACTTCTCAGGATACAGAAGGTCAGCTTTAGCTACATGGTGAGTTTGAGGCCAGCCTGAACTGCATACCAAGAAAGACCCTGTTAACAAACACACAAAAAGCTATAGAATAATAACATGTAGTCATGGTAAATACTGTAAGAACTTTCAGAATTGTTTTGGAATTGTTGCGTGTATGTCTCAATAGTAAACATGAAGAGGACAGTGTGTTTCATTTAATTTTGAGGACTGGGCTTGTTGCCAAGAAGAGGCAAGCAGATCTCTGAGTTCAAGGCCAGCCTGGTTTACAGAATGAATTTCAGGACAGCAAGGGCTAAACCCCTCTTTCAAGCCCCAACCTCCCCTCAAAAAAGGAAATTATTTCCAGGCCAATAAAATGGATCAGTGGGTAAAATGGTCAGGCCAAGCCTGACCACGTGAGTTCGATCCCTGAGATCCACATGGTAGTAAGAGAGAACTGACTCCTGCAGGCTGTTCCTCTGACCTTTACACACCATGACACTTATACACCCACACCCATAGATGTCACGTGTATACTATATTATAAGAAGTAGAATAAACAGTTATTCCTGGGTCCAGAGAGATGGCTCAGTGGTTTAGAGCACTCGCTGCTCTTGTAGGGGATGGGTTCGATTCCCAGTACCCACATCAGGTGGCTCACAAATGCCTGTAACTCCAGTTTCAAGGGATCTGAAAGGCCTTTGGTTTTTCTACAGGTCTGAAACTGAGCCACTGAGAGAAACATCCCTGTTCCAGAAGGCAAAATCAGAATTACTTGTGTGACTACAACCCAACAGTCGTAGTCTTTAAGGCAGGAATTTTCAGAAAAACTGCTGTGACCCCACTAAGGAGCTTTTGAAATAGCCTAAAGACCAAGAGTGACCTTCGTCCTTTTCATCTGGGCACTCACAGGGAGAGACAGATGCCAGAGAGTGAACCGTTTCTCCTTTAAACTATTTTCCCAGGCCGGGCACACCTTTAATCCCAGCACTTGGGAGGCAGAGGCAGACGGAGGCCAGCCTGGTCTACAGAGTGAGTTCCAGGACAGCCAGGGCTACACAGAGAAACCCTGTCTCGAAAAACAAACAAAAAAATTATTTTCCCAATTAAAACCTATTTATCAAGTTTGTATTGAACATCTACTTTGTTTCTAGGCACTGTGCTGCAATCTGGACAGGACCGCGAGAGAACCTAAAGCTCTGTGGAAACATCAAAAGAGAAGTAGAGTATTCTAATGCCATACTTGGCTAAGCGAGCTTTCTGCAGAGCTGTGTTTATAACACAAGTCTGTCTGCTGCCTAAACAGGAAAGCAGGTGATTGGAAGGCAGGAAAACACAAAACAGGTCTGTTCCCTGTCTTCTGAGGGCAGCTGGGGCAGAAAGGAGCAGCAGATCCTATCCAGAACCATTTATCCCGTCGAAATTCATTATTTGTTTGTTTTATCTTCCGATAGCCAGGCGCAGCCTCAATTTTTCGCAAAACATTCCTGACCTAAAATTCTTTCTGTTCTTAGGCCATCAACCTGCCATCAGTAATAACAGATGCTCTGGGCTCTAAATCTGCCCAGGCTTTGGAAGTATTAGGCAAAAAAACATTCCTCCTCAGCAGGCCTTCTCTTTTGTCAGCCGCCACCCCCATCCTGGTTGTGTTAAAAATGTCAGGCAACAAACAAAAAAAACCCCAAAACCCAGACACTATGATGTGGACTTGAGAAACTGGGTGACTTTGCATGTTTTCTCTCACATGTGAATGCCTTTAATCCCAGCATTCAGGAGGCTAAGGCAGCTGGATCTTTGTGAATTTGAAGACAGCCTGGGCCAACCAGGGCTACCTAGTGAAACTCTGCCTTTATAAAAACAAACAATATAGTTCATAGGCATATGTAGGACATTAAAGTAAAAGGAGGACAGTGAAAGGGAAGGAAGAAGTTTGAAGCCCCCCTGAGAAATCATGGTATGTGACAGACCTGGTATAAAGGATTTGTTTGGGGGGAAAGGGGAGGGAGAGGCAGAGTAGAGGCCGACAGAGGGGAGCAGGGCCATGAGGGCAGAGAAGGGGGTACAGAAAAAGACAGAAAGAGGGAAAGGGAAAAAAGAAAGACTGACCAGAAACACATGGAAATCGAGAAGAAGAGAGAACCGGGGTGGTGAGCAAGGCCTTTAATACGCCACACCTGGCAATGGCAGATAATGACGGCGGATGATGACATAACAGTTGCTAGGTCCCTCGGAGGAGCCTAGCGGAATCGCCAGTAAGCTAACGGTTACAGTGAAAACTTCTTGCATGCTAACCAAAAATGTAAGCGAAGGCTGGTGGCTAAAGGCACACACTCACACACACACACACACACACACACACACACACACACATCAACAGAACAAGTTTGAGAACACCTGGGCTCTGTGAAACTGTCTCAGACAAAGAAAACAGGAGTGGCCACAGAGAAAGTGTGGTTCTTTTTTTCTCTTCACCTTCTGTGGGAATGCTAAGTCACTATTTACAAAATTCCATATTTTTATCTCATTATAGATTTACTCATCTATTTATTGTAGATCGATTGAGCCCAGGGTTTCCAAGCATAACACTCAACCATATTCTCAATCCCAGGTTATATAATTTTTTCCAAAAAGTTTATAGCACATTGTGTGTGTGTGTGTGTGTGTGTGTGTGTGCGCTCGCGTGTTTAAATCTAGATTACAGTAGAAGGCAAAGCGACTACTTACATTAGGCTTCTTGCCCACCCCAGCCCCAAATGAAACTGATCCTTCCCATCTGAAGACTGGCTATTTTTGCAACCTCTGGTTGAGGTCATTTCCCTCAGGGAAGAGACAAAATTCAAGCCACACCAAAAAGTGAGTTCCTGGGAAGGAGAAAAGGCTGAAGTTGTGTTGACATTCTGTTTGTGAGCCAAGCACATAAGCAGCTTCTGAGCAGCCTGGAGGCAAGGGTTGTTTGCTGATTTATTTAGGTGCTAAGGTTTGAGCTCAGGACCTTGGACATTCTAAGTACGACATCTGCCACTGAGCTCCATTTACCCAAAGGTCTGTGATAAGCCACAGGCTCCTGCCATTAACCCCAAAGAGGCTCTTCTTTCTTTGTTGTTCTTTCCCTGGTGATGGAAAGTAACTACCCTGCATGCCCTCCATCCCAAATCCCAGGGCATCTCCTCAAAGCAAGCCCCATGCCTTGTGGACCCCAGGAAGGCCGGCTTTAATAGAGCTGCTGCCTTTGCTCCAAAATAGCTGTCTCTCCATTTGGGAACTGTAGTAATTATGGTGATTTATACCACCACAGTGAAAATTAGCAATCTGGTGAGGTAACTAAGAATGAATTCATCTCTTCCCAGAGTCCCCTCCACCCAGATGAGCCACCAAATAAAACCAGCATATGGGGCAATTAGGAGGGAGCCAGAGTTTAGGGGCCTGGGTCCCCCATCCCTATCCCCACCCCCTAAATCCCCATAATGACCTTAAGTCCTAAGCAAGCATCCAATTGCCACACATCAGTGTGAGTCTGAGCTAGTCATAAACACCAACTTGTGGTTTAGCCTTTCCAAGCCATTGTTCCAGGATATGACCAACTTGTTTTATTTCATTTTTTTAAATTGCAAATTGGCTGAAGGAGGGGAAAAGAAGAAGGAAGGGAGGTAACCCTCTATTATGTGGGTATGTCTGGAGCAGAGATGATTTATCTATTTATTTATTGCCATGTATTGGCTTTTTTAGTGACCCAGAGAGATCCTTATCTTTCCTGACTCTGACGGCTAACTCTCAAATTTTAGTGTCAGTTGAATTTTTATTGGGAGGAAGAAGGACTGATGGCTCAGTTGATAATGCCACATCAAGCATGAAGACCCAAATTCAATCCCCAGCACTCACTCTAAAAATTAAGAAACAAGCTAGGCTGTGGTGGTGCACACCTTTAATCTCAGCATTCCAGACACAGAGTCAGTCAGATCTCTGTGAGTTTGAGGCCAGCCTGGTCTACAGAATGAGTGAGTTTTAGGACATCCAGGACTAAGAAACTTTGTCACAAAAAACAGACAAACAAGCTGGGAAGTGGTGGCACACGCCTTTAATCCCAGCACTCGGGAGGCAGAGGCAGCTGGATTTCTGAGTTCAAGGCCAGCCTGGTCTACAGAGTGAGTTCCAGGATAGCCAGAGCTATACAGAGAAACCCTGTCTCGAAAAAACAAACAAACAAACAAAAACCAGACAAACAAAAATCAAAACCCAGGGGTTGGAGAGATTACTCAGCAGTTAAAAGCACTAACTGATCTTTCAGAGGTCCTGAATTCAATTCCCAGCAACCACATGGTGGCTCACAACCATCTGTAATGGGATTTGATGTCCTCTTCTGGTGTGTCTAAGGACAGTTACAGTGTACTCATATACATAAAATAAATAAAATCTTTTAAAAAATTAAAACCCAGGCAGGAGCAAACAGGGGTAGGATTTGGGGTCAGGGAAGCTTGCACCTAGGGTCTCAGTCCTGAGAAAACAGACAAGAGGACTCTGAAGCTCCGTGGCCAGTAGATAACTGACATGACCTCTGACCTATGCATGTGTATGCATACATGCATACATATATACATACATATACACATACCACACATTTTAATTCAGCTGCCCCACCCCCCAACCAGGACGGCCAGGAATCACTCTATCTTCAACACCGTCATCAACAGTGAGGGAGCCAATGCTGGTGGTTTCTCCAGTTAGATTCCAGCTAAGATTAATTTATATATTTACATATTTGTGTGTTTATTTACTTTGCAGCCCTGGGAATCAAACCCAGAACCCCACACATTCCTCCACTGGGCCATACGCCCTTGTGTCCTTGAGTTAATAGTTTCCAAACTCCTTAGTCTCCCACACTTTCGCCATTCCTGTATGCTTCAACCAGTTCATACATCTTACAAGTCCACTCCTGAACATGTCCTATGCTTCTAAAACATCGGCAGACTCTGGACTCCTGAGAGCCCCTACCCATCATGCCCTTCTCTAAAGGTTTGTGTGAGTCATCTCCAGAAGCAAAGCCTCTCATGCCTCAAACATACAAATGTTTTCCAAATTGAAAATACCATGGCTTTGCCCACAGCCACGTGGCTCGTCACAAACCTTCAGTCATATGGTAGAAGACGGACATTCAGAGGCCAGAGTGTATACTTCCTCCTTTTTTATTGTGCTGACGGTGTCCTAAGGACACAGGCTTGTTAGGAAGGGTAGTGATTTGAGACTGCTGAAACTACAATTTAGAACAGCATTCCTCTATTTTGAGTCTTTGGCGTAGCATACGCTATAATTACCGCCTGTGTGCCTGTATCAAGCACTGTAAATAATACAAGCATTTTTTATATAGATCGTCATGATCTAGAAGCCTGCCTGGTTATTCACAAGCCAGGAACATTTAAAAGATCAGCACAGATCTCAAACTAAGCTTGCTCCGACCTAGTTACGAATACTATGTGATCCTGTGCATCCAGTTAGAAAAAAATCAGACAGCATCACAGCCAGTATCTGAACAACACGAATAGCATTTGTAGTAGAATGCATGCAGTAAGCCTTTCTTGTATGCTCATAATTTTAGTATTAGTTATTAGCCTATGTCAAGCTGGCCTAGAGCTCACTTGAACCCGGGTTCAAATGATCCTCCTGCTTCAGCCTCCCAAGAAATTATGGCTATAGACACATATTGTCCTACCCTACCTCATCCCCCACCCATACCCACTATGCAGAGTTTTAAGCCATCAGGAAAAAAAGAAAGAAATCAAATCGCTGTTTATAATGTACCTATTTAGGCTCATGTCTAGGTACTTTGAGATACAGGAAGGTGGGAAGACAGAGAGCAGGGACCTTTGGCCAGACCACAAATGATGGAGTGTACTTTGGCTGCTTTTCAGAAGTAAATTTATGCAGAGTTGGTCTAAACCCTAACTGTATCCTTTAACTCCTAGCAGCCATATTGTCCCAATTGAGACGGTCTAAGATCTAGTCATCCAAAGCCACCTGGAAATGCAGTCTGGGTGTGTGTGGTGGTTTGAATATGCTTGGCCCAGGGAGTGGCACTATTAGAAGGTGTGGCCTTGTTGGAGTAGGTGTGGCCTTGTTGGAGGAAATGCGTCACTGTGGGCGTGGGCAATGAGACCTTCCTTCTAACCATGTGGGAGCTAGTCTTCTTCTAGTGGCCTTCAGAAGAAGATGTAGAACTCCTGCCTGGACACTGCCATGCTCCCGTCTTGATGAAAATGGACTGACCTCTGAACCTGTAAGCCAGCCCCAATTAAATATTGTCCTTTATAAGAGTTGCCTTGGTCATGGTGTCTGTTCACAGCAGTAAAACCCAAACTAATAATGTATGTAACCAAGAAATTGTCCCCTTGGGGCTAATGAGGTGTCTTAGCATCTAAGTGCCCTGCCCCCAAGCCTGAGAACCTGAGTCAGATCCCCAGAACACACATGGTAAAGGGAGAAAACTGACTCCTACAAGTCAGCCTCAGACCTTCATATTCCTGTACTAGCTCAAAATGTTCACATATACAAATAAATAAATGTAATCAAAATTTAAAACAAAACAACAAAGGAATTATCCCCTTGACCGATTTATTATCATTCTTGTACACAAGGAGATCTTTTTTCGTCCTTCAGAACACAGGGAAATGTGTTCTTTGGGCAATGTCCAGCTATTTCTGAAAATATAAAATAAAGCCCAATTAGGGCCAAGGAGATGGCTCAGTGGGAAAAGTGCTTGCAGCCTAGCTATCCCTGAGTTTACCCCCCAACCCCCACAGGGAGATAACTGTCTCCCAAAAGTTGTCCTCTGACTTCTACATGGGCACTGTGGCTCTTTTAAGAGCTTGAGAAGCAGAGGCAAGCAGATCTCTGTGAGTTCGAGGCCAGCTTGTTCTAGTCTAGCTAGGGGTACCAATTGAGAATCCTGACTCAAAATATATAAATAAATGCAATGTTTTTAAAAAATTAATAAAAACAGCCCAATCAATTGTATATAGTCTTCCATATTATAAATTACACATATAACATCTATTTTTTTTAATGATTTATTTATTTTATTGATATGAGTACACTGTAGCTGTGTTCAGACACACCAGATGAGGACATCGGATACAATTACTAATAGTTGTGAGCTACCATGTGGTTGCTGGGAATTGAACTCAGGACCTCTGGAAGAGCAGTCAGTGCTCTTAACCACTGAACCATCTCTCCAGCCCCCATAATATCTATATTTTACTTTTTATGCTGCATGGGTGTTTTGCCTGCATGTGTCTATGTACCACTCTTATGCCTGGTGCCCATGGAGACCAGAAAGGGATGTCAGATCCCCTAGAATTTGAGTTACAGATGGTTAAGAACTATTAAGTGGATGTTGGGAACTAACTCAAGTACTCAAAGAGTAATCAGTGCTATTATTATTATTATATAGTAATATTGTATTATATAATATATAATAAATATATTAATATGTAAATATATTAAATAAAATATAATAAATATTAAATAATATTTCATGTAAATATACATTAAAAATAGTGTTTCAGGTCTGGAGAAATGGCTCAGCAAGTAAAAGCACTGGCTACTCTTTGAGGACCAGAATTCAGTTCCCACCACCTACATAAACACATAAAGTTATATAAAATATGTATTACATATATTAATATTGTAATATATATTTTACTCTAACTTTACAGTGTTTTTCCTTCTATTTTGTGTGTGTGATATGTATGAATGATGCATGTACATTTATGTGTCTGTTCATATGTGTGTGTGCAGACGTGAACATGGAGAATAGAAGACAACCCAATGTTGGTCCTCACCTTTCTGTTTGAAATAGCATTTCTTTCTTTTTTTTCTTCTTTTTCTTTCTTTTTTTCGAGACATGGTTTCTCTGTATAGCCCTGGCTGTCCTGAAATTCACTCTGTAGACCAGGCTGGCCTCGAACTCAGAAATCGACCTGCCTCTGCCTCCCGAGTGCTGGGATTAAAGGCGTGAGCCACCACTGCCCGGCAAGATAGCATTTCTTGATGCTTGCTGCCGTGTGTGCCAGGTAATCAGGAGTTTCTGGGCATTCTCCTGCCTCTGCTTCCCATCTCGCCGTAGCAGCACTGTGATTACAAACAACACTTCCTCACTCACCTCCCTGTGGGTTCTAAGGACTCAATGTCACTTACGTCACTTACGTCACTTACGTCACTTACGTCACTTACGTCATTTATGTGCTGAGCTGTCTCTCTTGCCCCTTATTTGTTCTCTGAGACAGGATCTCATTATGTAGACCCAATCTGGCTTAGAACTTGCCATGGAAACCAAGGTAGTCTTGAATTTGCGGGTGATCCTGCTGCCTCTCTGCCCTCGCATCCCCCAAAAGCTGGGATTATAGACAAACACCACCAAGCCTGGCTTAAATTTTTTAATATAGAAAGAATCTTTTAGCCAGGTGTGGCAGAATACACCTTTCATCCCAGCACTCGGGAAGCAGGAGCAGTAGGATCTTTGTGAGTCCAAGGCCAACCTGGTCTACAGAGTGATACAGAAGTACATATGGAGACCCTGTCAAAAAAAAGGAAAAAAGAGAAAGAATCTCTTTAATTTTCTACATTTCCTCTTCCCCTTTATGAGTTTGAAACCTGGGTTATGTAAAACAGAAGTTCACGTTCAGTCAGGTTTCATTAGTGTCCCTTTTTGTCAGTTCTGTTAATAACTCATGGGTAAGCTTACATTTTCTTAATAATGGAGGAGGTGGAGGAAGGTGCAGAGTGTAGCTTAATGGCAGAGCCCATGCCTACCATACACAAAGCCCTTGGTTCAAGCCCTACCCAGCAAAATAAAACAAAACCCAGATAGCTCTGTCTATCTGTTAGTCAGATACCCCTGACTCTAAAAGCATGCATGTTTTCCCTGTCCATGGTGAACAAACCATCTTTACCCAGCTAGTCAGCAGCAGAGAAAGGAGGTCTGGCTGGGCGGGTGGAATGTCTGAGCCCACACTCTTATTTCCTTCAAGAGATCAAGATCACACATCTTTGCCTCTGACAAGGTGGACATGAGCAAGACAAAGCTGCTAAACCCAGCCCCTTCAACTTCACATGAGTACACACAGTTCAGCCTTCATCTGCACCGCCTGGGAAGCTGGTGTCCTAGTGATGTTGACTCGCGTGCCTTGGGGCATGAGTTCAGAAGGAAGTGCTACATTCCCAGAGTGTGACAGTCAGCCCCGGACTGAAGACCTAAGACACACCCAGGCAAACTCCTGCAGACTCGGAAGGATGAGAGGGCAAAACAGGATGGAGAAAATCAGAGCAAAAGGCAAAGGTGACAGGCCTTGACATGATTATAGCCTTTGCTGTTACAGAGCACTTTCCCACCCGTAGGCTTGTCTTGGCTCTACAGCAAACTGGAGGGATACAAAGCAGATACAGTCCTGAGGACGTTTCACAGAAGAGTTCAAAAGGCCTTTAGCCCAGAGCCAGGGGCATAGAAGAAGCACAGTACATTTATTCATTCATTCCATGTGCTCCCAGAACTCAGGGACCACTTGGTGAGATGAGAAAATGTGGCTTTGTGATATGAAGTGCCTGATCTACTATGACAAAGAGTACTTGCCCAGCATGCCCAAGACTGGGTTCAAACCCCCAGCATAAACAAACAAACAAGGACGGGCAGGGGTGGCACACACCTTTAATCCCAGCACTTGGGAGACAGAGGCAGGTGGATTTCTGAGTTCGAGGCCAGCCTGGTCTACAGAGTTCCAGGACAGCCAGGGCTACACAGAGAAACGCTGTCTCAAAAAAACAAAAAACAAAACCAAATCCAAACCAAGTGCATAAATCACATTTTTTAAAGACCAGGTATGGTGTTACAGTCCTATAAACCTGGATCTTGGGAGGTAGAGACAGGAGGATCAGAAGTTCAAGGCCAGCCTTAGGAGAGTTCAATACTAATCCGCCAGTCCAGTCTACGTGAGATTCTGTTCCAACAGACAACATAGCAGTGAGTAAGGAGACACTGAGGCTGGGTCCCACGTGATGAATACGCCCCTCCCCTGTGTCTCTTCTCTCTCTCTTTCTCTCTCTCTCTCTCTCTCTCTCTCTCTCTCTCTCTCTCTCTCTCTGTGTGTGTGTGTGTGTGTGTGTGTGTGTGTGTTCATGTAGAGATAGTAGAGGTGGGTCAGGTTTTATTCCCCAGGTCTCATCGACTTTATTGTTTTGTTTTTGAGATAGGGTCTCTTACTAGCCTGGAACTTTCCAAGTGAGGGAAGGCTGGCTGCCCAGGGAGCCCAGTGTTTTGTTTCATTTTGCTTGTTTGCAGTATTAGGGATTGAACCCTGGGCCACAGGCATATGAGACAAGTACTCTACTCTGAGCTCCATCCCCCAACGCTCTCCTCTCCTCTCCTCTTTTCTTTTTAAACTGTGAGTTTTTCTAACCCAGTCAGGAAGTCATGTACAAGTCCAAAGACCTTAATTCCCCAGTGCATGAGAAATTTAACTCTCCTGCTTGCCAGTACTGCTGAGTACTCCACAAATAAATGCTTGCCAACCCCACGAACTGGATCGATATTACAAGGTCTCCCTTCTCAAGTGAATTCTATCAGGATCCTAGGCCCTAAGCACAGAAAGGCTCAGGAGGGCCTGGGAGGATTACAGCAAGAGCTCACAAGGGATTGGGCCCAGAGCCCAGGTCGCCCTTTGCTGCTTGCTGGGGTACATGACATTAATTGAAGGAGACAGCGGGGCATTTCATCTTCTTAAATCTGTGGAGGTGAAGACCGCTGGCCTTTTACTAGCAGGCAATCCCAGGAATAGACAGTGTGAAGCCCCTGCTCTGTGCATGAACATGACTCAGACCTGCCATTGCTTATGTCCCTTGCCACCAGAAGAATATCTGCTCTGAAATCGGTTGCAGAAATTAGATCAAGATGTAAATGTGGACAGAGCCATAGCTGTCACTTGGGGAAGCTGCCTTCCTGCATCCCCTGAGAGGCATCTGTCACTCATGTTCCTGGCACCTGACAGATGCTTCTGTTCTCCGGTGTTTAAAGAACCCCAGTTAAATTGGGGTTCTGGCAGCAGAGCAGCTAGCCACCATGCTGAAGCAGGGAAGAAAGAAGAGTGGGTTTAGGTATTTGCAGTGTGCGGGGAGTTTAATGCTCAGCCATTTTTCCCACAATGAGGGGGTCCTTTACACAGGAAACTGGTTTCTCCTGGTAGACTCTTCTGTGCCTCTTAGCTGACCCATATTCCACTTATACCTAGGCGACTATTGGTTTAATGGCCCCTACCCCTGGCATCCCTGGGGAAAATCCAGCAAGGGTACCTGCTAGCTCTTCCAACAGAAGGCACACATGCAGCATACAAGAGAAGGAAAGGAGGGGCAAAGACTTTGACTTATGAATTCCAGACAAGGAAGGACACAGAGTTGAGGGCAGTTCTCCCTCCCAGGTCTTTAAAGGTAAGAGTGAAGAGCCAAGCAGAGGAGAAGCAGTGTATATGAAGTAGGATGTGGGTTGCTAAGCACCAGGGCCAATGCCTATGGTCCATTTAAAGGAAGTATTGGGAGAGGCAGGCAAATCAGTGAGCCACTCAGGAGAAATCCTCTAAGTTCTCTCGGGCCACAGGCGTGACTATTTGCATCCATTATTCTACCTTTCTTATTTAGGGGCTTCACACTTTTACAGTAAGTACACTGTAGCTGCCTTCAGACACACCAGAAGAGGGCATCAGATCTCATTATAGATGGTTGTGAGCCACCATGTAGTTGCTGGGATTTGAACTCAGGACCTCCGAAAGAGCAGTCAGTGCTCTTAACCACTGAGCCATCTCTCCAACCACCATTATTCTACTTTTAAAACTATTTTGATGACTTTTTTTTTAAAAGGAGGGGAGGCACATACATATCAAGGTGCATAGTAGAGGTCAGAAAGCAACCCAAAAGGAGTCTGCTCTCCCCTTCTACCATGTGAGTCCCGGGGATTGAACTCAGACCGCCAGGTTTGGCAGCAAGCACCTTTACCTGCTGAGTGATATCAACAGCCCTACTCTACTTTTTTTTCTTGTTTGTTTTTATTTTTTGAGAAGGTGGTCTCACAGAGCCAAGGCTAACCCTGAACTCCTAATCCTCTTCCCTCCAATTCCAGTATGATGGGATTACAGAGTATGCAGTGCTGGGCATGGAATCTGGGTCTTCCTGCTTGGGAGGCAAGCTCTCTACCAATTAAGCTGCAACCTAGTCTCCCACGTTCTGCTTGTTTCTTTTTCTAAGTTTATTGACTTTATTTTACCTGTCTGAGCGTTCTGCCTGCAGGCAGTGTGTGCACCATGGGCATGCATGTGGGTTCTGGGAATCAAAGCCCAGTTTTCTGTGCTCTTACCACTGAGCTATCTCTCCAGCCCCACCAATGTTCTGCTTTCTGTCCCTTGGCAGCAGCCATGTCTTGTTCCAGCAGCGGATGAACGAGCTAGGTGCGAATCTCAAATTCAAACCCTGCTAACCACTGAACCATTCCAATAGCCCTTTGGTTACATAATGAGTTCAAGACTGTTTTACGCTACGCAAGAACCTGCCTCAAAAAAATGGAGAGAGAGACAGAGAAGTGAGAACTGAGCATACACTAACTATTGTGGACTGTTTAAGAGCAACTTAAAAGCTCCCCTTGCTAGGGTGAGCCTTGGTCGCTCACACTTGTAATCCTAACACGTGCGATGCTGGGGCAGGAGGATCTCAAATATGAGAGCAGCCTGGGCTATATACAAGACTCTGTCTCAAGAAGGGGAGGAGGAGGAAGAGGAGGAGGAGGAAGAGGAGGAGGAGGAAGAGGAGGAGGAGGAAGAGGAGGA
>JADRCH010000249.1:94532-119178 GCA_019843965.1 Rhynchomys soricoides | reverse complement strand
AAAAAAAAAAAAAAACACATGAGTCAAGACCCTTTGGGGGGATGTCAAATGACCCTTTCACAGATATTGCCTAAGATCTATCGAAAACACAGATATTTACATTATTTCATAACAGTAGCAAAATTACAGTTATGAAGTAGCAACGAAAATAACTTAACAGTTGGGGATCACCACAATATGAGGTATTAAAGGGGTGCAGCATTAGAAAGGTTGAGAACCACCGCTCTAGAATTTATTTGGTTGGTTTGGTTTTTTGAGACAGGGTTCCTCTGTGTTGCCCTGGCTGTCCTGGAACTCTATGTAGACCAGGCTGGCCTCGAACTCACAGAGATCTGCCTGTCTCTGCCTCTCTAGAGTGCTGGGATTAAAAGTGTGTGCCACTACACCTAGACTTTCTTTTAAAATATATATATATTTTTAAACTGGGAAGTTGTGGCACACGCCTTAAATCTCAGCACTTGGGAGGCAGATCTCTGAGTTCAAATCCAATCTGGTCTACAGAGCAAGTTCTGGGACAACCAGGGCTACCCAGAGAAATGCTGATTTTTAAAAATATTTATTTTTTTTCACATGTGTGAGTATTTTGCCCACATATGTGTGTTTGCACTGTGTGCATGTCTTATTATTTTTATGTGTATTTGTTCCTTTGGGAATTTATGTGCATCTCATATACACTGGAGTTACAGATAGTTGTAAACTGCCATGTGGATGCTGGGAACAGAACTAGGGTTCCCTAAAGGAACAGCCAGTGAGTGCTCTTAACTACTGAACCATCTCTCCAGCCCGTTATATAACACCTACTCTTTTTTTGTTTTGTTTTGTTTTTCCAGACAGGGTTTCTCTGTGTAGCCCTGGCTGTCCTGGAACTCACTCTGTAGACCAGGCTGGCCTCGAACTCAGAAATCCGCCTGCCTCTGCCTCCCGAGTGCTGGGATTAAAAGCATGTGCCACCACTGCCCGGCTCACCTACTATATTTTTAAGCAAATAAATTTAGCCTGCAAATAATTCTCTCCTGGGCCAAATGACATAGTCATGAAGACACTCCTGACATCTGTGTGTATGAAGCAAATACCTTCCAGGCCCTGAGAACAGCACAAGGATCATGCTACAGTCCCTGCCCCTGTGAGCTTTGATGCTATTCGTTCATTCAAACTTTACTGAGCCTGTGACATGCCAGGCTTTGTTCTAGGGTAGAACTGCCAGGCAAAATATAGACTGTCTCATTCAATTCCAATTTAAATAATTATCCTCTTTTCAAACTTCTACACAAGTCTATATTCTGCTCATTTAAAGTATACACTGGGAGGTTGGAGACGTAGCTCAGTCTGCAGAATGCTCACCTACTCTGCACTAAACACAGTTTGGGGCCCAGCACCTCACAAACCAGAAATGGTACACACCTGTAAACTCAGTTTTTGGGAGGCAGAGACAGGATAATCAGAAGTTCAAGGTCATCTTTGATGACATGAGGAGTTTCAGGTCAATCAGGCCTGGGCTATATGAGGGATAAATATTTCTTAAAAACAAAAACCAGCAAGCCATTGAAATGGCTTAGCAGACAGGCAGAGGCAGGAGGATGGTAAACTGAGCATCTGGGACTATCAGCTTGCAGACTATTCATTCCTACAGCTAACCACCTCTCTCCTTCTTCCGTCCTCTGTTTCTTTCGGTGTTTTGTTTTGAGATAGGTCCTCACTCTGTAACAATCCTCATGTCTCAGTTCCCCAGATATTAGAATTAGAGTTACGTAATTCCCTCCCCGACTATACAAATCCTTTATCTCTGTGTAAACTTGAAGATGCCTTGACTGATGGGGCTATAAGATTCTGGAATGAGGTTGCCAAGACCTTCTAGAAGGTTCTCAACATCAGGATTTCAGGATGGCCTCTGGGCAGGAGAACAGGACATGATGACCTTGGAGGCTCCTAAGCTCTACTTGCAGCATTGGGGGTGAGGAGCATAGCACACACCAGTACAGAATTTTAAAGCCAGCCCTGCACACAGGGGTTTGACATCTCAGCAATGCAGAGTGGAGCAGAAAGAAACCTGCAACAGCTAGCCAGGTTCCTCACACAAGGACACCTGGGAACCCGATTCCTCACAAAGTCATTTTCACACTGAGCTCCGTGCTGGTCATGAGTTTCACAGAGAAACCAGAGCAATAAAATAAACATAAATCAAGGCCAACCATGTTAATAAAATGGACCCACAGGGTCAGGGTGGCAAGCAGGACATTAGAATTCAGACAGCTTTAGGATCTGTCTGGACAAATTACACAAATTGCTGTCAGAGGAACCCCGAAGTTCACATACGATATGCCTTCCGGCTCATTTTACTCCCATTTCCCGGGCAGTAAATTATTAACTGAACAAGATCAGTTGGGCTGGAACAGCGGCGTTTGTGACGAAGGCTGATTTCTGCACCAAAATTCATTCGGAAATTTGGACTGGAAATGACCCCTGTCTGAAGTCCCACTGAGCCCTGGTACCAGACAGCAGAAGAAGAATCTGAGGAGCAAAGAGACAAAGGTGGCTCTGTAGCTTGGAGTAGCACTGACCCAAAAATCAGGGACCTTGTAAAAGCCAAGGTCGCCAGAGGACAGAGATGAGATGACAGAGGGGGGAGAAGAGGGATGGAAAGAAGAAACTATGGGAGAAACTCAGGATGAAGAGGGATGGGGTGGAACAGGACGACAGGAGAAACACTTACCTCCTCGGGGCAGAAAGCAGGGCTGGGCAAACACAGGTTTCTAAAGAGCAGCTTTTACCTTTTCAATTAATACACCCTTCTCCATTTCTGTCCCAAGGCTCAGCTCAAAGAGAACCAACCAGAGCTAATCCCAGCACTCAGCAGGCAAAGGATCTCTGTGAATTCCAGAAATAGCCCGGTCTATATAGAGTAAAAGACTAGCCAAAACTACATAAGGAGACCCTGTCTCAAAACACCAAAACCTTTTAGAAATGATGATGATGATGATGATGATGATGATGATGATGATGATAATAGAATACCTCATGGGGATCTGGAGTGTGGCTCAGTGGTGGAGTCATTCCCTAGTATGTTTAAGATCCTGGTTTCCCAGGACCACATTTAAAATCAGAACAGCGGGGCAGTGGTGGCACACGCCTTTAATCCTAGCACTCAGGAGGCAGAGGCAGGCAGATTTCTGAGTTCGAGGCCAGCCTGGTCTACAGAGTGAGTTCCAGGACAGCCAGGGCTACACAGAGAAACCCTGTCTCAAAAATAAAAATAAAAATAAAAATAAAAATAAAAATAAAAATAAAAATAAAAAATAAAACCAGAACAGAATGCCATAGATTTCCTTAAGGGGGTAAAAGCACTTGCTACCAAGAAAGGCAAAGACCACAGATCTGGAACCCCTAGGGCAAACTACTTAGCCAGACTAGCTGAATCCCTGAGCTCTGGGTTCTCTGAGAGACTTGGCTGTCAAGCTCTCTTGGCAAGGCCACCCTCCACCTCTCCAGTCCCATTCTTTTGTTGTTGTTATTTTATTTAAAAATTGGTTTCATTTGTTCATTAATATTTCCGGAGCTGGGTGGTGGCGCACGCCTTTAATCCCAGCACTCACTTGGGAGGCAGAGGCAGGAGGATCTCTGTGAGCTTGAGGCCAGCCTGGTCTACAGAATGAGTTGCAGGACAGCCAGGGCTACACAGAAAACCCTGTCTCAAAAAAAAGATAGGTAGGTAGGTAGGTAGATGATAGATAGATAGATAGATAGATAGATAGATAGATAGATAGATATAGGAGTTACAGACAGTTGTGAGCCTCCATGTGGGTACTGGAAATTCAACCTAGTTTCTCTGTAAGAACACCAAGCTTCTAATCATCTCTCCAGACCCTTATTTTATTTATTTATTTTTTTAATTTATTTATTATTTGCTGACAGGGTCTCACTATGTCACCTTGGCTGGCCAGACCTCACAGAGACCCACCTCTGCTCCTCAAGGATTAAGGATGTGTACCACCAGGTACAGCTTTACATCTTCTGCCTCCCTCGTGATGGGATTACATCAGGGCTGCGGATCACTGGACTTTTAGGTGGGTTCTGAGGACCCTAAGTCTGCTCTACCTGTAGAACTGCCCCCCTCAACCCCAAGTCTTTTAAATATTCAACAGCATAAAAATGTGTGTTCACTCATACACAAGTGTTTATAGCAGCATTCACTATTCACAATAGTCAAAAGGTGGAAACAACCCAAATGTCCATCAGCTGAGCAAATAAATAACATTGTAAATGATGCTATTGTTCAGGAATGAAAGAAGAATGGGAAAATACATGCCGTAACACGATGCAGCTCTTCCTTCCTTCCTTCCCTCCCTCCCTCCCTCCCTCCCTTCCTTCCTTTCTTTCCTTTCTTTCTTTCTGCAACGGAGTCTCTATAGTCCAGGCTGTCCTAGAGCTCACTGTGTAAACCAGGCTGGCCTGGAACTTCTGCCTCTGCTTCCTAGAGTGCTGAGATTAAAGGCATGCACCACCAGACTGACTCACAATGCATCTTGAAAACATGATGCTACGTGAAATAAGCCACACACACACACACACACACACACACACACACACAGTGTTGCACATTGTGAGATTTTATTATGAGACGCCAAAACAAACACAAAACAAAACAAAAACCAGGCAAATATTGTCATCATCCCCCCAATTAGACCCCAGTGCTTCTGAGCTAAGCACCTTCCTGTCTCAGCCTCCGGATGTCTGGAATTCAGGTGCACATCTCCAGAAACTGTACACTGGAAGAAAGTGAATTCAGAGGCCAGCCAGATGGCTCAGTGGGTAAAAGCAGCTGCTGTCCGGCTTGACAATCTCAATATGATCCCCAGGACCCACATGGTGGAAGGTGAGAACTGATTCCTCCAAGCTGTTCTCTAACCATGACACGCACGCCATGCCTTCATAGACTCACACACACACACACATACGCATTTAATTTTTTAAAAAAGGAAGACAGTGGTATGAGAGTTATATAGTCACAAGATAATTCATAAAACTACATACACAGAAACAAATTACTGCCTGATAATATACAAATAAAAGTGTGAGAAGGGCCAGGGATGCAGCTCATTTGCTAAAGTAATTGCTTAGCATGCATACAAACTGGGCGTGGTGGCATGTGGCTGTTATCCCAGCACTCAGGAGAAGGAAGGAGGAGGATCGGGAATTGGACTACATAGTCAGACTGGGTCTCAAAAACAAACCAAACATCAAGTATTGTGTCTGGAGAGTGGGAACAGGTTCTCACCTGTCATGTGTCACTGAAGGTGCCTCAGACACCGAATGTTTAGTTGACACCTCCCCCCCCCCAGGGGTCTTGAAAAACCTTTGATGCCAGGCAACCATCCTCAGACACACTATTGTAGTTAGTCTGAGGTGCAGCGTGGGTACCACACAGTCCCAGGTTGATTCAACATGTGGTAAAATTTGGGCCCTCGGGACTGAGCAAGTGGTTGATGAACAACTGTTTTGGGAGCCAAAAGCCAAAGCCAGTCAGCTCTGCTCTGACCTCACAGCTATCAGACCAGATCAGTCCTTGGCAAAGTAAACAGCTACAGCCCTTCCCACTGTTCACCAAGCCAGACAAACAGACCAGAATGTTCTCTCCCATTCCTCAAGGGCCATTGCTCTCTCTGTAAACATGTGGTTGATGAGCCATCGGCAGCTCTGATGGGGGATGTTCTGTAACGTGTGACCTCTTCCCTTTGCCCCACACTCTCTTGCTGCCTCCATTTGTCACTAAGGGAGTGACTGAGGAGGAAGCATGCCACTTAATAAACATATGCTTGCTAGGAGGTGGCAGGCTTCCGGGCCTCCCTTCCCAGGACATTTGTGTTTTCAAAGACTCAACCGCTACTCTGAGGCACATGTCACCAATTACAGAATTCTAGGGACTTTAGCCCTCTGTGTTGGCTCACTCCTATAATACCAGCAACCAGAAGGCCAAGGGAGAGGATTGCTTCACATTTTAGGCTAGCTTCAGCTATGTAGTGAGTTCCAGGCCTGCCAGGGCTACATAGCATGACCTTGTCTCAAAAAACTGGGCCACTAATATGATTTAGTTTGCAAAGACACTTGTCTCCAAGACTGAGGAGCTGAGTTTAATGCCAAGGACCCACATGGTGGAAAGAGAGAGCCAACTTCTGCAAGCTGTCCTCAGACTTCATATCTACCAACAGATTGAGTAAATAAATGTATTTTTTTCTTTTTGTTGTTGTTTTGTTGTCTTGTTTGCTTTTTGAGAGTATTTTTCTGTATGGTCTGACTCTGTATGGTTATTCTGTAGACCAGGCTAGCCTCAGACTCAGAGATCTGCCTGCCTCTGCCTCTCTGCCCCTCTGCCTCTGCCTCTACCCTTCTGCCCCTGCCTAGTGCTGGGATTAAAGGCATGTACCACCTCTCCCTGGCATGCCTACTTATGATCCCCACTAGGAACTAGATGGATGTTTCCCCACAGGGGTATCAAGGACATTCCGAGTGAGGTAATTTGTTGTTCGGTTCCACCCCTCCCTCCCTGTAGTAGTCAACAACCAAGAGGCAGGATTCCAAAACTAACCTCGTCAGAAAACTGTTGTGATACATTTTTTTTTTCATGCCGGGTAGTGGTGGCGCACACCTTTAATCCCAGAACACCTTTAATCTTTAATCTTTAATCTTTAAATGCCTTTAATCTCAGCACTCTAGGAGGCAGAGGCAGGCGGATCTCTGAGTTCGAGGCCAACCTGGCCTACAGAGTGAGTTCCAGGACAGCCAGGACTACACAGAGAAACGCTGTCTTGAAAAAAAAAAATTTTTTTTTTTTCTTTTTAGTCTTCTGTTGTTGTTATGTTTTGGTTGGCAGAGGAATGAATACTCTATTCTTTTTTCTGTGAGTCCTTTCACAATAGTAGTAGCCTGTGTCTCTTTCTTTTTTCCACAGCGAACGCCCCATAGAACAGTGTACAACTTTACTCCACCAGGAGCAGAGTGCCTGAGAAAACCCAGAATCCTCACGCTGGCACTCGGCTGTCTGGGGCTCAGCTGGCATGGACTGAAGAGGATGCTGAATCTTTGGGGTTTTGTTCTTGGTTTGTAGGCAAGAAAGAGTACTTGCATGCATGTGTGCGTGCATTCGTGTGTGTGCTTTGTTCACAATACTGGGTCAAACCTAGAGAGTCTTGTGCATGTATAGCAAGTGTTCCATCCCTAAGCTGCACCCCTATCCTCTCCAGTCTTCATGAACTAGAATAATTCAGATAAGAAGTTGTGCCGGGCAGTGGTGGCACACACCTTTAATCCCAGCACCTGGGAGGCAGAGGCAGGTGGATTTCTGAGTTTGAGGCCAGCCTGGTCTACAGAGTGAGTTCCAGGACAGCCAGGGCTACACAGAGAAACCCTGTTTCGAAAAACAAACAAACAAAACAAAACAAAAAAGAAGTTGTATATGGTTGAGTTACATCCAGCAACCCCAAAAGCACAAGAGTTTTCTGTTTCTCATGTAATCCTAAAAAGCAAGCCGAGGGGTGCAGGCAGGCGGAAGGGCAGGAATTAGCAATGCTTTCAACCGGGAGGAAAAGAACGTGATACCAAAAATGTTGCAAAGTTATTTCCCAAATATTGCAAAAAAATCCTCCCCCAAGCCTGATGACCTGACTTCAATCCCCAAAACCCACAAGGTAGGAGAAGACTAACTATTGCAAAGTGTCTTCTGACTTCTGCATGCTTGCATACATTTACACAGACACACAGACAGACAGAACGACAGACAGATGGATAGACAGTTTCAAAATGTAAAACTATTTTTACTTTACTTTCTTTCTTCCTTTTTTGGACAGAGTTTCTCTGTGTATCCTGGCACTCACTATATAGAACAGGCTGGCCTTGAACTCAGAAGTCCACCTGCCTCTGCCCCCAAGTGCTGGGATTAAAGGCATGAGCCACCACTGCTGGGCAAGACATATTTTTTAATGTGTGTGAATGATTACCTGTACACCAGATGTTAGAGAAACTGGAACTGGAATTACGGACAGTTGTGAGCTGCCATGTGGATGCTAGAAAACCAACCCAGGTTCTCTGGAAGAACAGAAAGAGCTCTTAACTGATGAGCCATCTCTCCAGCTCTTTATTTTTTATTCTAAGTTATTTGAACTATGGGTGTGTCTATTTGTGGTATGGGCACATGAATGTAGATGCCCACAGGAGCCAGAAGAGGACATCAGAGCTAGTTACAGGCCATTGTGAACTTCCTGATATGGCTCCTGAGGACCAAGCTCCAATTCTCTGCAATTCTCAGTACATGCTCTTAACCATGGAACCATCTCTCCAGTCCCTTAAAAAAAAAAAAAAATACATGAGCCCTATGACCCAGGCTGGCCTTGAACCTGATATATAGCCAAGGATGACCCTGAACTGCTATCCTTCTGCCTCCACCTCCCTAGTAACAGGACTGTAGCCATGCACCACCATGCCTAGTTTATATGGTACCAAGGCTTGAACCCAGGGCCTCATGCTTGTATCTAACAAGCTCTAACAAGATAAGCTCTTACCTGCAAAGCTACATTCCCAGCCCATGAAGGACCATTTACTGGTCTGCTCTATCTTGGGGATGTTTTAATCTTAAACAATAATTTTTTCAACTATCTTACATGTTCAGCTAACGCCCAAGCTTGCTGGGTTTGGGTGTTTGGTTTTCAAAGTAATGGTACAGTGTATCCTTCATGCACATCGCTCTGATTTGGTTTTAATTGTTCAGATAATTCTCAGCAATGAGATTATTGAGTCAGTGGGTGTGGGTATCTTTCTGGCTCTTGACATAAAGTTCATGACACTTTCCAAGAAGTGCTGAATGATTTGGGAGGTTTCCCGGTAGTTTGTGAACGCACCTACTTCACTCCCTTTTCCACCTTTTAGCTGGGTGTGGTCTTGCACACCCGTGAACTGTTTTCTCTACCACTGTAAAAAGCCAATTCAAGCCAAACTAAATGAATAAAAGCAAATTTATTTGGGAACAGCTCTGGGCAAGTTTACCAATCTCAGAGAATGAGGCCATGAGGCCAGAGAAGTTGCCATGCAGACAGGGAGACAGAGACAGAGAGAGAGGGATCGAGCAAGCTCTGAGGAGTGGCTGAGGCCCTTTTATCAGCAGCATACACCTGCTGAACCTGGTGGCAGCAGATAGAGACCTAAGCAGCTGAGAGCAGGCCAGTGGGATCGCCTGTATACTAATACCGGTAATCACACTGCTAGGGAAACTGAGGCAAGAAGCTGAAGGGCACTCATGGGAGGTCAGACCCAAGCTACATAGTAAGACTCTGTCTTAAAAGTGTTTCAGGGCTGGCAAAATGCCTTGTGGGGTAGAGATGCTTACTGACAAGCCTGGTGACCTGATTCTGATCGCTGGACCTACATGGTAGAAGAGACCAATTTCCAAAAATTGTCCTCTGAGGCCTGGCATGGTTGGTCTCTTAATTGCAGCACTCAGGATGCAGAGGCAGGTAGATCTCAGTGAATTAGAAGCCAGCCTGGTCTTCATAGTGAATTCAAGGACAGCCAGGACTACAAAGAGAGATCCTGTCTCAACAACAACAACAACAACAAAGTTTAAAAGTTGTCCAGTTGTCCTCTGACCTCCACATACACGCACACACCTGTAAGTGCATAGAATTTCTAAAGAGTGTTTTGGGGCCAGCTGTGGTGGTGCTGAATTTAAATCCCAGCAATCTGGAAGTGCATAATCCTAGCATTCCAGAGTCTGAGACAAAAGGGATTCAAATTCAAGGCCAACCAGGCTTTGCACACAGACCCTGTCACAAAAACAAAATAACAACAAATGCCTCCCAGAGATCTATGGGATCTTGGAGTCTCATTTCAATAAAATGTCAGTCCCCAGGCCACTTAGCCAGGCCTTGTGGGGACTAAGAAAGGGCTCCTGCAGTCACCCCGTTTCCATCTTAATCCAAGTAAAAAGGCAGCTCATTAGGAAAGGGCTCTTTCTGCTCCCCAGAGGAACCGGTTTTACAGCCGGGAAATCCAGTTTTCTGTCTTCCTCCAAAGCATTAGCATAAAAGCACTGGAGAGTGGAGAGAAAAGAGGCCAGCTTACTTCCCCCCCCCCCCCCCACTCTGGAGAGAACTCACCCTCCAGAGAAGGGGGGCTGCGGCGGGCAGTGTGGCAGGTGGTGTTTATCTACAATCATGGGCTATTCACCAAACCCCAAATCTGCCCCTTAGATGCAAATTGTTCATCAGTGCCTTCATTTAGCCATTCATCCCAGGAACTGATGGCAGCCACTTAGGATGCCTCCCTGGTCCCGCAAATCAAACTCCGAAAGAGCTGGTACAGCAGGGAAGCCACACAAAGACAGCTCCCCTCCCCCCACCCCCTCGGCTGGGGAAGGACATCGCCAGCCTTACTCTGAAGGAGGCAAATGTCTTTGCTAGAGAAAAATCAAACATTTTTATGTAGTCTCCGTAGACTGAAAATGGGAGAGAGGTTCTTAACTTCAGACTTAAGGCATCCAACCTTTCTCACTACTGCTAATTCATTTGTGAGCAGGAACCCAGGCTCTCAGGCCAGATCCAGTACCCCAGCAGGCAGAGTGTGCTTGGAAGAGGTATTTGTTTATCTAACTGTCCTTAGTACAGTTTCCTACTGTGGAAAAGCCAACACCCTGGAGACAAAGAACCAGAAAAGCCATCCTGTATTTCTTTCTCTCTCTTTTTTTTAAAGATTTATTTTATTTATATGAGTACACTGTAGCTGTCTTCAGACACACCAGAAGAGGGCATCAGATCCCATTACAGATAGTTGTGAGCCACCATGTGGTTGCTGGGAATTGAACTCAGGACCTTTTGAAGAGCAGTCAGTGCTTTTAACGGCTGAGCCATCTCTCCAGCCCCGCCATCCTGTATTTCTGTGTCATGCCCAGTCATGCATGACTTGCAAACACTAATTCTGAGGTAGCAAAAGCTATTAAGTAAAAAAAACACTATGGGATTAGTATCAAATTGTTTAATATAGTACAAGATTGTTTATTATAATCAATGTGTATGTTCCCGTGTGCACCCTTGGGTATGTATCATGGGAAGGAGAGAGGAAGTGTAACAGCGGTCAGACGATAACTGTGGAATTGGCTTTCTCCTTCCCTTTGTACATGAGTCCTATAGCTGGGCTTGCCACACTTTTACCTACTGAGCACTACTCATGGTCAAGATTATGAGAATGAATGAGGCTGGGGAGCTCAATGTGTTCAGTGTTTGCACTGCAAGCCGGAGGCCTGGAGTGTAGATCCTCAGCACCCCAGTGTGTTGGGAAGGTCTGACAGCCTATGTATAATCCCAGCACTCTGGGGCCAAGAACTAGGGAACCACAGGACAAGTTAGCTAGCGAGAGTAAGCAAATTGACAAGCTCTAGATCAGTGATAGATACCGCCTCCATCTACAAAGTGGAGTGCTGGAGACATGGCTCAGAGGTTAAGAACACTGGTTGCTCTTGCAGAGGAACTGGATTCAGTTCCTAGCATCTGCAGAGTAGTTCACAACTGTTTGTGACTCCAGTTTTAAGGAGTGCCTGGATACCCTTCTCTGACATGTGGACAACTGCATGCACATGGTAAACACGTGTACATGCAAATAACATTTAAAAGTATATACATATATACGTAAAGCATATTTATGTATGCATGCATGTTTATACATATATATATATACAAGATATGAGGAATTAAGGCAATTAATTCCTCATATGGAATTACTCATATGGAGGACAATTAAGGAACACATGTACATACACATATGTGGGCGAGAGCACTCACGAGAGTTCGCGCGCACGTGCACACACACACATGCTTGTACACACACACACACACATGCACAGAGTAAATTAAATTACAAAAACATCTAGTCAAAAATGGTGTACACCTTTAGCTCCAGAGGCAGGCAGATTTCTAAGTTCAAGGCCAGCTTGGTCTACATAGCCAGTACCAGGACAGCCAAAGCTACATAGTGAGATTATCTCTCAACAATAACAAAATCAAAATCTATCAAATTAAACCAGGGATAGAGGCATAACACAATCTACAATTGCAGCACTCGGGAAGCCAATGTTGGATTGCCATGGGTTGAAAGGCAGCCTGTGTGTCCAGACCAGCCTAGAGAACAGTGCAAAACCCTATTTACAAATCTAGAGGATAGGCCAGGCTTGGTGGTGCACACCTTTAATCCCAGCACTCAGGAGGCAGATCTCTGTGAATCTGAGGCCAGCCTGGTCTACAGAGTGAGTTCCAGAACAGCCAGGGCTACCCAAGAAACCCTGTCTCGAAAAAAGAGAGAGAGAGAGAAAGAAAAAAGAAAGAAAGAAAGAAAGAAAGAAAGAAAGAAAGCCAGCCAAGCCAAGCCAAGCATCTGGTGATCTGGTTCTGGATTTACTGAGGTCCCCTGAAAGATTAAGGGACTGTCTCAAGCTACAGTGAGCAACATGGCAGAGCTGACAGGGGTTGGGGATAATGTGACAGCTGGGTTTCTTCACTGTTGTGTCTGGCCTCCATGACACTTTACTCGCCATGTCTTCCAGCTCCTCCTCCATCCACTCGTCTTCCAAGGCCAGTCCTTGAGCCTCTTCCCTCCCCCAATCCCACTCTTGCTTTGCAAAGCCTGCTTCTCTGAAGAAATTGCCTTCCCTTTTTTCAAAGAGGAGACAAGTCAGCACGGGCACCCGAGGACACTTCCATGGGGAAGGGAAGAATTTTCTTCCCATTTCTTTTCTGGTTTTGCCTCTAAACTAAAAAACAAACATTGATCCTAAGATATTAGGCATTAGCCCTTCCTTTAAACCAAGCATCCCAAAGCATTGCCATAGTCTGGGTCCTGGACTTGAGAGAGCCCCTCAGCCAAGACTGACAATATTAACACAGCACAGTAGTTCATTATATTTTATTTATTTATTTGGGGGAGAGGTGTCATTGTGTATATATGGTAGCCAGAGAGGACAACTCAGTCTTTTTTTTTTTTTTTGGTTTTTTTCAAGACAAGGTTTCTCTGTATAGCCCTGGCTGTCCTGGAACTCCCTCTGTAGACCAGGCTGGCCTCGAACTCAGAAATCCACCTGCCTCTGCCTCCCAAGTGCTGGGATTAAAGGCGTGTGCCACCACTGCCCAGCGACAACTCAGTCGTTCCTTCCTCCCACCATGGGAGTCCTAGACAAGGACCTCAATTCATTCATTAGGCTTAACGGCAAGTGCCTTTAACTGCCGAGTCATCTCATTGACCCCTGCACAGTATTTCAATATTGTCACATAGCTAATCCATGTGCTATTCAATAAACTTTCCCAACCACCCACTGGTCCCAAACATTGCTTTTAAGATTTTGGAGAAGCTTGGGCCTTTAAATCATAATAGTCTAGGACTGCGGATTGTAGCTTAGTTGGTCAAGTGCTTGCCCAGTGTATGTGAGGCCCTAGATTCAATTCCCAGCAGTGTTAAAAAATAAAATTAACAAGACATGCATGTGGATCTAGTGTGGTGGCACACACCTAGAACCCCAGCACTTGGGAGGCAGATGAAGAAGGATCAGGAGTTCAAAATCATCCTTGGCTACACAGTAAATCTGAGACCAGCCTGCAAGACATGAGGTTGTCTCAAAAAACATAATACAAGAAAAACCAAATAAATAATAATAACCTTTCCATTGTTGTTGAGGCAGGCTTTTGCTATGTAGCCCAGGTTGGCCTCAAATTCACTATCACAGGTGCTGGGATCACAGGTGTGTATACTACCACGACCCACTGGGAATGGTATTTCCTAAAACTCCATGGTTTATCTCAACAAGTAGTCAAAGTTAAGACCCACTGAACTGAAGGAATTTGGTGGTGATAGAGGGTAGAGTAGAAAGGCCCTGTTGTGTTCCAGCAGGAGATGGGATCTGAGCCACATCTTTCAAAATAAGCAGAGAGCATAAAGGAATTTGAGCAAGGAAAACAGCTTATGTACACACTGGCGAGAGACTAATAAAGTGAGAAATTGGCTGGAAGTACCCCTGACATCAAATAAGGGGTTCTCGTAGATGTGAAGAGTCACAGGAGAGCCTGCTAGAGCATTTACTTTGAGACTTGCAGGAAGGTACATTTGGAAATGGATAACAAGTGCTTAAAGAAAGGTTGAAGCCAAAGTGAGATTAACAAAGGCTTGTTACACAGATTATTGAAGGTTTTCTTGATAGACATACTGTCTCTCGCCAGATCTCAGCACTTGGGAAGTGGAGGCAGGAGGATGGGTTCAAGGTCACCCTACATTTTTAAAAAATGCCTCAGCAGGTAACGGTGCTTGCTGCCACGCCTGAGGACGAATTGGATCCCCTTGCCAACACGATGGAAGGAAAGAAACAGCTTCCATTGCTGGTCCTAGCCGGGCAGCGGTGGTGCACACCTTTAAGCCCAGCACTTGGGAGGCAGAGGCAGGCAGATTTCTGAGTTCGAGGCCAGCCTGGTCTACACAGTGAGTTCCAGGACAGCCAGGGCTACACAGAGAAACCCTGTCTCAAAAATAAAATAAAACAGACAAACAGACAAACACTTTGTGTGCTGCCACGAGTTTACATGCACAGTAAATAAATATTTTAAGATTTTGTATGATTATTGTATGTGTGGTTTTCCTATATGTATGTCTATGTATGTATGTATGTACGTCTATGTATGTATGTATGTATGTATGTATGTCTATGTATCGTAGAAGTGTCTGGTGCCCCTGGAGATCAGAAGAGACATCAAATCACCATGAACTGGAGTTATAGAGTTGAGAACCGCCATGCTGGTCTTTGCTCTTAACCAGTGAGCCATCTCTCTGCTCCAATAAACACATTCTTTAAAAATATACTTAGGGGTCAACGAGATGCTCAGAGCATGAATTGCTTCAAACAGCTGCAGACTTGACTTCAGTCTCCAGAGTACACAAATATGAAAAGGGACCAACCCCATGATGTCCTCTTCTGGCTGAGTACCCCCACATACATCATACACACACAGGCTAACGATAAATATAAGTAAGAGAGGCTGGAGGGATGTCAGTTAAGAGCATTTGCTATTTTTGTCAAGGACCCAGGTTTGGTTCCCAGAACCCACATGGCAGCTTACAACTGCCTCTAACTCCAGCTCCTGGGATTCTATACCCTCTTCCTACACTCATGGGCAACAGGCACATGTGATGTGTTTATAAAAAGATAAAGAGAAGGGGGGGTTATGTTCTATGGAGCTGTGGTGAGGTGTGGGGGAGGACGTGTCTCAGCCGGCCCATGCCAAGGCATCCCTTCCCCCTGAGGAACCAGCCACGGAATAGTATAGAATAGAGTTTATTCAGGGCTTGGGGAGGGGGGTTGAAAGGGTAGAGGCAGAGAAAGGCGGCGGGGGGGGGGGTAGAGGGGAGAGGGAAGAGGGATAAGGGGGAGGGGAGAGGGGAGAGGATAGAAGAGAGAAGTAGAAGAGGTGGGCCATGAGCACGTGGAGAGAGGGGAGGGGAATGTGGAGAGAGGGGGGAAGGGAAGCAGAGAAAGAACAAGAGAGAAACCAAGAGAGTGAGGAGGGGGCAATCAGCCCCTTTTATAGTAAGTTAGGCATACCTGGCTGTTGCCAGGTAACTGTGGGGCAGGGCTTAGAATGCTAACATGGCATACTTACATACATGCAAGCAAACATTCATACACATAAAGTAAATATTTTTAAAGAAAAAAAAAAACAACTTCAAACAAAAAAACAGCCAGGCAGCGGTGGCACGCACCTTTTATCCCTCTCGAGAGGCAGAGGCAGGCGGATCTCTGTGAGTTCAAGGTCAGCTTGGTCTACAGAGTGAGTTCCAGGACAGCCAAGGCTGTTACATAGAGAAACCCCGTCTTGAAAAACAAAACAAACATACAAAACAACAAAAAGGACTGAAAGATTTTCTAGAGTGGTAATACTTAGTGATGGGGAGAGATGCAGGGAGATTTTCGTGAGGTGATGCTTCAGCTCCATCCTGCTCTGCTGATGCTGAGCCCTGTGCGCCGCCGAGAACCCACACAAGCTTGTGCGGAGACCAGGTGTGCAGCATCACAGAACCGCACACTGTCAGCCTCTGCTACCGGTCACGGTGGTCGTTTGAAAAAGTTGTCTCCCATAGTCCTGGCACTTAAATACTTGGTCCCTAGATGGTAAGGCTGTTAGGAGGTATGGCCTTGCCGGAGGAAGTGTGTCTCTGGGGACGGGCTTTGAGGCTTCAAAAGCCTCCTGACATGCTCAGTTCACACTCCTCCCCCTTGCTGCCTGCGGTTTCAGGTGTGAGCTCTAAGCTATTCTACTGCTGCCATGCCTGCTGGCGGTCCTACTTCCTGGGTGTGACAATGATAGACTCCTACCCTCCTGGAACCGTATGCCCTTCCTCATATAGTTGCCTGGGCATGGTGTCTTATCACAGCCTGAGTAAGAACGTCATTAATGTTGAGTCCATGTGATGTTGAGTACCGGTGTAAGTAAGACACTTCACCATGGAGCTATGTAAAGTACCCCAGAAGTGCTTGAGAAAACAGTCCCGAAAGAACTTGGTCCCAGAACAGACTAAATCCGTGGAAACGCACCAATCACCCACGCAGTGGACATCCCCAATGCCTTCATTTAGGGCTCTAATTTTGTAGAATGTGATGGTTCACACCTGTCACCCCAGCACTCCATAGGCTGAGGCGGGGGTCTCAAATTTAAGGTTAGCTTGAACTATGTAGGAAGTTCCTGGCCAGTCGACAGAGCTCAGGATAAAGTAAACAAATAAATATTAATTGGGGTGCTACATGCCTGTTACCCCAGCACTTAAAAGATGGGGGCAGAAGGAATTTAGGGTCATCCCTGGTTATATGAATTTGATGCCAGCCCAGAAACTGTCTCGAAACAACCAAACCTATCCAACAGAGGCTGGAGAGGTGGTTTAGCAGTTAAGAGCCCATACTTCACTAGGGCTGTGGTGGCGCGAGCAATTAGTCCCAGCACCTGAGAGGCAGAGGCAGGCGATCCCTGAGTTCAAGGCCAGCCTTGCCTATAGATTGAGGATAGCCAGGGCTACATAAAGAACCCCCCCCCCTTTTTTTTTTTGGAAAACAAACAAAGAACTCAAACCTCAGACTGGAGGGATAGCTCAGGGGTTAAGAGCACTGACGGCTCTTCTAAAAGGTCCTGAGTTCAATTCCCAGCAACAACATGGTGGCTCTATCCCATCTGTAATGGGATCTGATGCCCTCTTCTGCTGTGTCTAAGGACAGCGACAGTGTACTTGTCATATAAATGAAATCTTAAAAAAAAAAAAAAAAAAAAAAAAAAAAAGAACTCTAAACCTCCAGTTCAGAAAACAAAGTTCAATTCCAAGATCCCATGTCAGACAGCCTACAACTAAATATATCTACAGCTCCTGGGGTATCCAAAGCCTCTAGTCCACAAAGATCCATCTGCCTCTGCTTCCCAAGTGCTAGGATTAAAGATTAACACCATTATGCCCTGCCCAAAATAGGTCTTTTTGGTTTGATTTTCATTGTTGTTATTTGTTTGTGTGGTGGTTTGAATAGGAATGGCTAGTATGTTTGAATGCTTGGTCCCAACTTGGTGGAACTGTTTTGGAAGGTTTAGGAGGTGTTGTCTTGTTGGAGGAGGTGTGTCACTAGGGGTGAGCCAGGAGTTTCAAAAGAGTTGTGCCACTCCCAATGTGTACCTTGTGGGTAAGACAGGAGCACACAGCTGTTCCTGCTGCCATGCCTTTGCTCTTCCATCATGGCCTCTAGCCCTCTGAAACCAAAAGCCCAACTGTCTTAGTTAGGGTTTGCATTGCTGTGAGCAGACACCATGTCCAAGGCAACTCTTATAAAGGACAACATTTAACTGGGGCTGGCTTACAGGTTCAGAGGTTCAGTCCATTATCATCAAGGTGGGAGCATGGCAGTATCCAGGCAGGCATGGTGCAGGAGGAGCTGAGAGTTCTACATCTTCATCCAAAGCAAGCCAGGAGTAGACTGACTTCCAGGCAGCTAGGAGTAGGGCTTTAAAACCCATGTCCACAGTGATATACCTTCTCCAACAAGGCCATACCTTCTCCAAGGCCACACCTTCTCCAACAAGGCCACACCTAACAGTGCTTCTCCTTGGGTATACACACCAACTAAAATGCCTTCTTCTGTAAGTTATCTTGGTCATGGTAGGTTTTGGTGGTGGTGTTAGTTTTGTTGTTGTTGTTTTGTTTTGTTTTTGAGACAGGGTCTCTCTACTCTATAGCTCTGGCCATCCTAAAACTCACTATGTAGATCAGGCTGACCTTGAACTCACAGAGATCCACCTGCTTCTGCTTCCCAAGTGCTGGGATTGTAGGCATTAGCAGCACACACAGCAACACATGAGATCTTGTTTTAGGCTTTAGACATTCAGATGGAGGTGTCTGTGAATCCACAGGGCAAGGAATCTTAATTAAGCACTTAATTCAGGGCTAGAAGGTGACATCACTGGAGACATCAAAATTTCTCCAAAACTCTGTCAGAAATGCTGTTAGCTGTTGGTAACAGGAATGCCAACTCCATAGCATCTTAAAATTGAGACCAGACAGTTCATTCCAGGATCCATTGCTCATGGGCTTAACTGTATCAGAGCTCTGTGTCAGCCTCATGGGGCTGCTTCTCTAGACAGCTCAGCTGGCTGGCAGAGAGATGCTGTAACTTTGGCACTACATCCTCAAGTCTTTCTCAAAGCATGAAGGACAGCTTCTCACATATTTTTGTATGAAACCCCTGCCCCCAGCTTACATGTCCATCATTGGCAAGCACAATGCTATTTTTCCACCATAAAACCTAGACAGAGATAAATTATTAACATGATTGCTTACACCAATCGCAACTCATCCATTGGCAAAAGGAGAGATTGCCTTCCCTTAACAAGAAGAGAATGAGCCTGGCATGGTGGCACAAATCTTTAATCCCAGGGCTCAGGAAGCAGAGGCTTACTGGTCTCTATAAGTTCAAGGCCAACCTGGTCTACACAGTGAGTACCAGGCAGCCAAGGCTACACATAGTGAGACATGTGTGAATCTCACAAAATCAAGAATCAGAAGGAAAAAAAGAGGAAAAAGAGTGTTGAATGGCAGCTGCCTGCATGTGGTGCTCCCTGGGGGGAGGAAGTGGAAAAGGACAGAGACAGAACTGGGGGAGGAGGAAGAAGAGGAGGAGGAAGAGGAAGAGGAAGAAGAAGGAGGAGGAGGAGGAAGGAAAGGACAGAATGGTAGGAGGGAAGACTTAAGAAAGAGGCAGAGCAAAGAGCTTCCAGACTGAAGAAGTAACCAGCAACTTCAAGTCTTACAGGGTATCCAAAGAGAGAGGAAGGAAAAAAAGCAACCAGGGAGGGGTCAGCTGGTCAAAAGAGTCATTTCCCTTCTGCCCTCCGCTGGGAGGGGATTTTGGCTGCTCATCTGGTGGCAAAATAAAAATATACAGAAACAAATTTTATAAGGAGCTCCAATAGCTGAGGTCAAACCTGGTGAACATTAGCTTGGTATGTTGCCCGGAACATAAAAACATTAAGTGGTGTGTGTGTGTGTGTGTGTGTGTGTGTGTGTGTGTGTGTACGTACACGGGAGCGCGTAGGGTGTAAGAAGTGAGCACGGAGCCTTCCAGAATCAACCTATAGCTAGAATGGACCAGGGCTAAGCTGGAAGCTTCCTCTCCTGCATATTCATTGGCAAGTTTCTCGCCAGCCACAGAGGGAGCCACTAGACAGAAAAACCCCTCCCACCAGGCTCCGTGATTAATTCTTAACTCCCGTGAGGTTCGATATAAAAAATAGACTAATCATTCTCTCTCACCATCTGGACGGTTATGCTCTCCCATCAGCTGGTACAAAATGAAGGGTTGGTGACACTTTGGTGGCAGCCCTTCCCCCATCACATCTGGGCCTTAATCTCTTGAATTAGCCACATCGAGGGAAGCTTGGAGCTGTACTGTGAGCTACATGAAGGAATAAATAACCCACCGCCAGGCTGCACTCCAAGTCTCCCGCCTCCACTGAAGCGGCCAGACGGGCTCCACACATGCTCAGGGAGACCCAAGGGTAGATACAGTAAGCCTGCAGCAAGATGTCCGTCTGCTGTCTACCCTGGGCCTCCGAGGCCAAGGGATATCTCAAGTAGGACTGGGTGAAACTGGACGTGAGAGGAACGATACCAGGACTCTGAAATGTTAGGGTCCTTCTGTGTCCCTCATTCCTGACACTGATTGCACAGGTCTGGAACCGTCTAGAACTGTTACATATATTGTTCACAGATGAAAGGCAAGGGCCACATGTGGCTTCCCAACATCCTTTTAGGCCAAGTACTCCAAAGAAGGGCACGAAGTGGGACTTGGGAAGCATTAGCCATGTGGATGAATGAATGAATGAATGATAGAAGGTAGAGAACCAGGAACACATTCCAGCCAGAAAACATTCCACTCCTTTCTTTCTTTCTTTTTTTTTTTTTTTTTGGTTTTTCGAGACAGGGTTCCTCTGTGTAGTCCTGGCTGTCCTGGAACTCACTCTGTAGACCAGGCTGGCCTCGAACTCAGAAATCCGCCTGCCTCTGCCTCCCAAGTGCTGGGATTAAAGGCGTGCGCCACCACTGCTGGGCTCCACTTCTTTAAAAAACAAAAACTTGCATATGTGTGGATGCTTCGCTTATAAGTGTACCTCATGCCTGAAGCCTGGTGTATGGTGCCTATGGGGACCATGGAGGCACGAGGCACAAAGAGGGTGCCAGTTCTTCTGGAACTGGAGTTACAGCTGTTTATGACATTCCTATAGATGTTGGGAATCAAAGCCAGGTCCTTTGGAAGAACAGCCAGTGCTCTTCGCCACTGAGTCATCTCTGCAGCCCCCTATAGAATTTCTTCAGGAGCACCATATGTTCATCCTGGGTAGACACTGTGTCTATTCAGACCAGAAAGTACCTTGTTAGACCTCCTTCCCTGCCCACTTTTGGTTTGTTTGTTTATTTATGTATTTATCTATTTATTTTTGCCAGACAGGATCTCCCTATGTAGCCTTGGTTGGCCAGGAACTCACTATGTAGACCAGGCTGGCGTGGAACTCACAGAGAAATCTGCCTGTCTCTACTTCTGAGTGTTGGAATTAAAGGCGTGCACCACCCACCCACCCCTAGCACTGAAAGCACTTTCTGAGCTATACAGGTTATATAGCAGGTAGAGGTGATGATGCATGAGGCTAGTCGGGGCCTGCTCAGACAGACTGGTAAGAAAGCCAGTCTCCTGCCGGCTGTACCAGCCCAGGGTCTGCGCTCTACTAGCAAGTGGGAGGACTACTTCTCAGCATACTTTCTGTGGGCGCCTGGAAGAGGGTAACACAGTGACTCAGCCCCGTTGGTGGTGGCTGGGGGTCTCCCAGTGACAGCTTGGCACAGTAAGCCCTGTTTTTATTTGAGGTTCATCTTGATGGGCAGAGAATCCCTGTAGGCAGAGTGGTGACTAAGGCTGGTGTGTCACGAATACTGCTGGCCTCCGCTATGCACCAGTGTCCCTGGAGGAGCTAAGAGAATGTGTCCTTTCCAGCTTGTTCTGCAGATGAGGGCTGGGGCCTGAGGAAACCAGGACTGTCCTGCAAAGGAGCAGATGGCTACTCACCCACATGGACACCCATGTGCCTAGCCAGGCTCCTGCCAGAGAAAGGGCATTTCATAGTAACTGCTTGAAGCCAGGCATGGTAGGTAGCACATGCCTGTGTTACCAGTACTCAGAAGGGGGAGATGTGGGGGTGGGGGACGACTAGCCTAACTAAATAATTAAAACAACTAACCTACCCCGCCCCCATCTTGGTTCACCCATGCTCCAGAGGAAGATTCGGCCCCCAGAGTGTATCCCCACTACCCCTCCCAGCATATCTCTAAAATAGCTAAATTTTCTTTCTCCCTCAAAAGGTTCCCCAAAGCAGCACTTCCACCCACATCTCGGCTCCCCCACCCCCCCTTCCTACCTCCCAGCAGACAGCCCACCGCTGCCTCCCTCCCACTCAGCCTTCTCAGAGCTCTGCTCTCTGAGCTCTGAACACCCAAAAAGGGAAAAGGATTTGTGCTGAGGGAAGACAGAGCCGGAGAGGAAGGGAAGGGCTGCCTGCCAGCTGACGATCAGCAAGATAAGCTGCCTGCGTCGGTGCCAAGGGTGTAGCTCCTGTGAATTCTGGGAGATGAAGGAAAAAGCAGAAAGAAAAATGTTCCGGTTTGCACAGCACATCCCAAGTCCTGTAATAAACAGTACCGAATGGGTTTTCCCAAAGGGGAGGATGAATCAAAGGGCGATAGAAAACTCAGGAGATTAGATATTCATTCAACAAGCATTTAACCCACCCTGTGTGCCAGGCAACACACACATAGCAAAGAACGCAAAGAAAAAAAAACAGCATACTTGCCCCCAAAAACTCTCACATTAGAGTGGGAGAGACCCAAGCAAAAAGGATAATGTAACACTCAGTAAGGGACAGGCACTGGTCACCGTGGGAGCAAAAGGAAGGAGTCAGGGACAGAGCTGTGGTCAGAAGGCCTTCCCTGGGAGGAACTGAATTGGTGAAAATGGAGAAAAGGCATGCTCAGGCTGCGGGAGCATCCCATGGGGTGACCTGGGGCTGCGGGAGCACCCCATGAGGAGGCCTGGGAGTGTGGGAACACCCCCATGGGGAGGCCTGGGGCTGAGGAGGCCTGGAGGTGCCAGAGCAACCATAGCTGAGGCCTCAGGTACCAAGACATGTTTAGAAGAATTCAGGATGTTTTCATTTTCAATTGTTTTTAGGATTTTCGATGTATTTCATTACGAAGGGCTTTATTTGTTCGTTTGTTTCGGAGTTTCACTCTACAACCTTACTTGGAACTCCATATATTGATGTGGCTAGCCTTAAACACACCCAGACTTGCCTGCCTTTGCCTCTAGAGTGCTGGGATCACAGACACTTGACGCCACAGAAGGGTTTTAATTTTGTTCGTTTTGTTTGTTTTGTTTTGTTGTTGTAGGCAAAGTCTTGCTATATGACCCTAGACTGGCCTTAGAACTTGGGATAATCCCCCTGCCTCATATTCTCAAGCGCTAAAATACAAGTGTGTACCACCACACCTGGCCCATGGATTTCTAAAACAATTTAAATTAAAATGTAAGTATGCTGGGTGGTGATGGCACACAACTTTTTTTTTTTTTTTTTTTTTTTTTGGTTTTTCGAGACAGGGTTTCTCTGTGTAGTCCTGGCTGTCCTGGAACTCACTCTGTAGACCAGGCTGGCCTTGAACTCAGAAATCTGCCTGCCTCTGCCTCCCAAGTGCTGGGATTAAAGGTGTGCGCCACCACTGCCCAGCTTGTTTTGTTTTTTTAAGGGTCTTCAGTGGGCCTCTATCTCAAGCTGTCTGGCCTTTGTCTTGGAAGGATGAGAATGAAGTGAGTGAAGAGTTTGTCACCTTTTGTATCTATCGAAGGCCCCCTTCCCTATCTATCTGCCCATCAGGGACCTACCTCCTGGTCCCCTCATTCATTAGGAGGCTTATCATCACCTGCAACTCCACTCCAGAACATCTCCACGCTTTCTTTTGTCCTAAGAGGACTCTAGAACTCATAGGCACAGGCACATAAACAAGCAATGTAAGACCCCAGGACACTGATATTTCTTGAGTAGAAGGCCGGCTGGGTTGGTTACACGGAGAATGGGATGCCTCCCTGTTGTGTAACCATTCGGGAAGGGGACCAACAACAACGACAGCAATAAAACACAACCAAGCATGGTGGTGCATGCCTATAATCCCAGCTACTTCTGAAGCAAGAGGATTGTGAGTTCAAGACCAGCCTGGGTAGCCGAGAATTTGATGCAGAGTGAGATACTGTTCTTGTCCAAGCACACACACACACTCATACACACACATACTCACTCACACACACACACACAAGCACACTCTCGTGCCACAGTGTACAAGTGGAGATCAAAGGATAACTTACAGAAGTCCATTTATGTAGATCCAACTCGGGTCATCAGGCTTGGCCACAAGCATCTTTCCCCACTAGATCTCACCAACCCTTCATCTTCTTTGGAAACTTTTATACCATGGTCCTTTGTTCCTGACCCCTAGGAAGTCCCGCTAAGATGCTTCCCATCCTAACTCCTGCCTGTCTGGTCCTGGTGCTCTGATTAGCTGCAAGGCACCAAACACTCTCACTCTCTCTGTGTGTACCTCCTACTCTCTCCCTTGTCTGATATTTTTAAACAGTTTTATTTGTAGACAGTCTTCGTCACTGCTATCAGCTGTCTGTTTGAAGTATTTTCATCAAATATTGTGTTTGTGTAGTTAAACTGTAGCTTTCTGTGGAAAGAAGCAAAGGCATAAATTATTATTCTAGAACACTTTTAACTAACTTCTGATTGGCTCCTGCTTTGGCTCTTGAGTCTAAATGTGAAGGTGTATTAGTTACTCTCAAAGTCAAGCAAAAAGCAGTTGTGGGGCATGAGGAGACTGATGCAGACCAATTGTTCCAGCCCAACCAGCCCTCACCTTCCTCCCTGTGCATCCATCACCCTTTACAGTTTCTAGTCCATCCACCCAACCATCCACCCATCCATCCATCCACCCACCCACCTATGCATCCACCCAT
>JADRCH010000249.1:71927-94522 GCA_019843965.1 Rhynchomys soricoides | reverse complement strand
CCATCCATCCATCCACCCACCCACCTATGCATCCACCCATCCATCCACCCATCCATCCATCTATCCATCCATCCACCAATTCCTTCCATTATCCAGCCTGGCATGACAATAGACTGGTGAGGCAGAGGCAGGTGGATCTCTGAGTTCAAGGCCAGCCCGGTATACATAGCTAGTTCTAGGACAGCTATGGCTACATGGTGATACCCTGTCTTAAAATAAAATAAGAATTTTGACTAGGTCCCTGGTGGTGCACACCTTTAATCCCAGCACTCAAGGGGCAGGAAACCCCGTCTCAATAAATATGTAAACAAATAAATAAATATTCAAAACATTGTCCATTGCTTGCCCTGTGCCAGACACTGCCAAGGAACATGAATATTAGTGTTGGGAATTGGCACCAACCTTCTTCCAGGGTGAATGAGAAAAAAAAAAAAAAGATAAATTTTTAAAAGTCTGAGTAAAGATCAGAGTGACACTGTGTCTTTTAAAAAATAAATTTAAAAAAAATAAAACCAAGGGGCTGGTTATGGCTCAGTTGGTACCGAGCTTGCCCCTCGAAGGAGCTGAGCCCCTGGGTTCAGTCCTTCACTACAGAAAACCAAATATGGTGGCCTGGCCTATAACCCAGCATGGAGGATGTAGAGACAGAAGGATCAGTAACTCAAGGTCATCCTTAGCTACAACCTGTAGAAACAACAAATACACAAGCAACAGAAGCAACAGCAAAGCCATAGTGACTCTTGTCAGTATTTCCAGCCCTTGGGAGGCAGGGTCAGGAGAATGCCCACTTGTTTCTCTATAGTGAGTTCTAGGCCATCCAGGAACAGAGATCCTGGATCAAAGAAATAATGACCAATCATTTTAAATCTGTCCCTTTCTCTAGTACTGTTTCTTTAAATGTCTATCTCCAGGTGTAAGTGGAGGTTCAACTAACTAGTCTTAAGAACCCCTCTTGTTTGGGGGTGGGGAGACCAGTCGAGGGAGAGGGAAACAACATCTAGCCCCCAGCTCCCTGGCAGCTTTAATTGAAGCCTGTCACACAGAGAGGAGCCGGCTGCAAACTGCATTCATCAAGAAATTACTGCAATTACAGCCCCAGCCCCTGCCTAATGGAGTGAAGATACACCCAGTTGGGCAGTCCCTTCTCCTGGTTCAGGGATGGTAGAGACTTTGGGCTACCAGCCTCATTGTGTCCAGCCAACCTTCATTCTGGGCACAGGTTTACCTTCAACAATGCATGAGGGAGCCTGGGGCCCCCTCCAATCCTCAAGAGGTCTCTGGGGTGTTTTTCTCAGTCACCCCTGAGGCTCATCCAGCAAACCAGGACCAAATGCTACTGCTGGGCTCTTGGCTGGGTTTCAATCAGGTTTAGTCCTTGGGAGAGAGAGCTGCTTGGCTGGCATGTCCAGGGACAGCTAAGAGTGTCCTCCTTGTTGGCACTAGGCCAGCTGGATTCTTACATCCCTGCTGCCCACCCTGACAGCACTAGGCCAAAGGTAGGGTGAGGCTCACATGAAACCTGTGGAGGTGTAGTGGAAGTGTCACCTCCCAGGAGGACAAGTATGTGACCACCCCTCTCCCAGGAGGCAGCAGTTTTGGTTTCAACAATGTAAGGGTGTGTGTGTGTGTGTGTGTGTGAGAGAGAGAGAGAGAGAGAGAGAGAGAGAGAGAGAGAGACACCTACCACAGGATTACCAATGCTAGGGTCCAAAAGACAGGAAGGATATAAAGACATGACACTGGAACCTCTTGATTTAATCTCAGGTATAAAACAGCAGCCAAGTGCCCAGAATGTTCTTTGCTTCTCCTTTGTCCTTTGCCTCAGGATTCTGGCTCCTCTAGATAGGGCTGGGCCAAAAGAAAAGGAAGGTTCAAAAGTCAGTCCACCCATCCCCACCTCCACTCCCACCCCCATACCCACCCCTCCTACTGAACTCTCTGCTCTTCTACTCCCCCACCAGCTCAGCCTTTGGGCAGTGACAGGGAAAGGACCAGGAAAGGAGGTGTCTTTTCTGATCTAAAGTTTCAAAGGAAACCAGACCAGGTCCACCCTTCCGGTCAAGGGAATGTGTCTTGTGATGTCTGAGTAGGATTTGAGCCTGGGGTGTCAGGTTGGGGGAGTGTGAATTATCCCTGGGCTGTTCATTCTCTAACAGGAAGTGAGGCTGGATGTAACCAGTAAAAAGAAAATCCGAGAGAAGAAGTTAGTGTCTGGTCTTCCCTGGGACCCCAGAACCTTCTGCTGAGGCAACAAAGGACCCACTGAGCAAGAGAAATGAGCAAGGGCAATTCCAGAGTCCCAGCTCCCTGGTGGCTCTCGAAGAGCTCGGAGCTTCATCCAGACTTCCAGATAAATGCCAAGTGCAACCAGGCTAGATCACAGTCAGTGACCTGGGCTTGGGAATGAGGGCGGAATGAGGCAGGATGAGCACAGATGAGAGCCAGAGTCCTGAGAGGCACGAACTGCAACATGGGAGTAGCAATCCAGGTGGGCCTTGCTCAGGTCAGCCTGCTTGTTCTGGCCTTTGAGGCTCCACCTAAAGCCCTTATACTGGCTGGGGGTGTTCTCTGGCCACTTGCCCTTGGCCTAGGGAATGCTCAGAGCAAACAGTAGCTAGTCATCTGATGACACAGGTATAGGAGACCAGCCTTCCTTTGGGCAGTGTGATTGAGCTGGGTCTCAAGTTGACCAATACTGGCCTCAAACTCAGTGTACAGCTAAAGACCCTGAACTCCTATTCTTCCTACCTCTACCTTCCTGGTGTTAGGATGACAGGCCTGCTCCCCCATGTCCAGTTTATTTTGTATTTATGTATATATTTGTTTGCCTGTTTTTCTTTGAATCAGGATTTCCCATAGCCCAGGCTAACCCCAATCTCACTATGTAGCCAAGGCTGGCCAAGCTCCTGGTGCTCCTAATATGTATATTCCCAGTGCTGGGGTTACAGGCTTGGGTCACCTTGCAGTTTTTCTCTTTCTTTCTTACTTCGTTTTCTTCCTTCCTTCCTTCCTTCCTTCCTTTCTCTTTCTTTCTTTCAGACTGTCTCTGAGACATAGTCTCACTACGTAGCCCAACCTGGCCCTGAATGCACAGCCATCCTCTGGTCTCTGTAGCCTAGATGTTGGAGTCCCAAGTGTGAACCATCAGCTAGGGCAGGATTCTTTCTGGAATGCATCTCCAAGGCTTTCAGCAGGATCATTAAAACAACAACAGACTGAGAGCTGTGAAGGGCAGCCTTGCTTAGCTCCTGTGACCCATTTTGCTTCCCTTCCTTTCTCTTGAGAGTCTGCTCTGACATAAACCAGGGACTGGTTTGTCTCTCCACGGAGGAAGCCAGGTTGAAGACAACTTTCTCCTTTATGCAGATGAGATGGAACCTACAGCCCTGTGTGCAGTAAGCATGCACTTGACCACTGAGCACCTAAGATCCACTGCTTTTTACTTTATTCATTTTATTTATTTTATTTTACATTTATATTTAAATGTATCGGTGCCCAGTGGATCTCCTGCAACTGGAGTTATGCATAGCTCTGAGCTACCATGTGGGTATTCGGAATACATCCCAGGTCCTCTACAAGAGCAACAAGTGCTCACCTACCTTTGTATAAAAATTGTTCCATATCTCCAGTGGCTAGAATGTGTCAGATCTCCAACCCTGAACATCATTCAGATTTCATGTGATTAGAATCATACTCCGGACGGTAGATAAATGGGGTGGAGGGTTTAGTCTAGCACTACCCTGTCCACTCAACACACACACACACAAATGCACACACAGAGGCATGCACGCACGACGCATGACGCACGCACTGTCATCCAGCTTACATATAAACTACCTGCTTATGTCTGTACAAAATCAGAGGCAGATAATCCATCTGTGGATTATTCAGACACCCAGCATCCTCCTCCTGAGGGGAGCCTCTCTGAGCCGTCTTGCTTCTCCAGCACCTTGTAGGCTGGGGCTAGAGGAGCAAGATGATGCAAGCTCAGGCTGTCAATACTGTGGCTGCTGCTCCAGCAGTCTGATAAAAGATAGGACACTAATGGGTAAAATCACGTTTGGAATTTTCTGTGGAAGTCACATATCTGGGCTTGTTATCAGGTGGAGTTGAGAAGTGACTATAGAACAAAAACACCCTGAAAGATCCGGGTGTGGTCTCGCACACCTTTAATCTGAGCGCTCAGGGAGCAGAGGCAATCTCTGGGAACTTGAGGCCAAACTGGTCTACGTAGCAAGTTCCAGGACAGACAAGGCTCTACGGTAAGATCTTGTCTCAAAAAAAAAAAAAAAAGAAAACAAAACAGAACAGAACTTGGGAGATCACTGCTTAACTGTGAGTCATAGGTCATGAAAGAGATCTTAAAAATCACTCAAGATATGAGAAGAAAACAAAAAAAACTTGCTGCTACCCAAGAGCTTTCCAGGAAGGGGAGCAGGCAGATCTTTTGGGTTTTTTCAGTTCTCTCTGCCAAGAGGCCTCCCTGTAATCTCCCCTGGGCAGCTATAGTTTGGTCCTGCTTCTCTGACTTCGGAGGAAAGAAAAACAGCGCATCTTTGACTCATCCTCTTCCTCCAAATATCTAGTTCCACATCAGCAACAGACACGCAGTGTGACCCATGTGTGTGATTTTTATATATCTGGAAGCAGCATTCTTTTTTTGTTTGCTTAAGGTGCTAAGATCGAACCCAGGGCCTTGAACTTGCTAGACAAACTCTCACCTCGACATACACCCAGTTCTGGCAGCCTCATCCTTTAAAGGTTAAAAAGAAATTGATGTGGGTAGGGGATGTCACTCAATGGCACAGGCTTGCCAAGCTTGTGCAAGGCCACAGTTGAATTCCAGTACTGAAAATGAAGAAGACAAATGAGAAGGGGAAATATGACCATGTCTGTAAACACAGCACTCAAGAGATGGAGGCAGGACGATTAGGAGTTTTGCTTCAGCTACAAAGTAAACCAGATGCTACAGGAGACTTTGCCTCAAAAGGAGCCAAAATAAACAAACAAGTAAATAAACAAACACAAACCAGGCAATGTCAAGCATGGTATCTCAGGACTTTCATCCCAGCACTCTGGAGAAAGAAGCAGATAGATCTCGATTCATTTTAGGCTAGCCTGGTCTATATAAAGAGTTCCAGGCCAGCTACACAGTAAGACCTCATGTAAAAACAAACTGGGAGGTGGTGGTACACTCCTTTAATTCCAGCACTCATGAGGCAGAGGCAGGTGGATCTCTGTGAGTTCAGGGCCAGCCTGGTCTACAGAGTGAGTTCCAGGACAGCCAGGGATACACAGAGAGACCCTGTTTTAGTAAAACAAACAAACAAAATTAATTAATAACTTGCTTTTTTGCTTTCGATATAGGGTCTCACGTGGTCAGGCTGACAGCAAAGGACTCCTTTGGTTGTGAGCCTCCATGTAGGTGCTGGGAATCAAACCCAGGTCTTTTGGAAGAGCAGCTGATGCTCTAAATCACTGAACCATCTCTCCAACAACCACCTTGATCCTCCCGCCTCTATCTCCTGGAGGCTGGGACTGCAAGTGTGTACCACCAACATATGAAACTAACTTAAATAACAGGTTTTTAATTTTTAAATCATACTTCATTTATTGTATTGTGTGTTTTTGGTGTGCTCTGTGGTGTGTCTGTGTCTGTGTATCAGTTCTACCCACCCACCCCGTGGGGTTCAGGATTGAATTCAAGTCCTCTGGCTTGTCCTGGTCCACAGTCACTTTTACCTACTGAGCATCTTGTTGGCCCAATAGTAGGAAGCCTCAGGAACTTTATAGAACTTGAGTGTCCTCAGGTGACAGTGGGAAGAGCTGGGGGAGGGGAGTGGTGGACAGTCTCTGAGGAGTGTCCTAGGCTAGGTAATTAATTACCAGAAAGGGTGGAATGAAACTGTGTTTTAGCCTTCAGACTCAGGTCTTTCCTCCTCAATGACTGGCAGGGCCAGGACTGCTCTAGGCCAATGCTCAGAGTCCCTCCCTAATCAGGATGTTTTGTCCTGGCTCGGAGTTATTTTCTTTGTCTCTCCTCCTCCTCCTGGAAGCCTTTCAGGATTTGCTCTCCAATCTTTCTTACTGGCTATCTTTCCTGGGGCCTGTCAGCTCTTATAAACTAAAGCCATTTCCTACCCCACCCTCCAGTCCTTGGGGACACCCAGTGTCCCAGAGGTATGTAATACTCTGAGCAGTGAGCAGACTAGGTTCCTGCCAAGAAGGTAAACAAACCTAGCCCAAAATAAGGGCATTTCACAGGGTGATAAGATGGGGGTGGGGGGGTTAAAGAGAAAGAGAGAGAGAGAGAGAGAGAATATATATACTTCCTCCTCTTACTGATAACTATAAAATAAATCAGGAGCTGGGGGAGGGATGCTGAGAATTTTCTCCAAGCATCCACAAAGCCCTGGGATCAATCCCTAGTAGCACAAAAATTAAACAAGCAATGACCACAAAAGCCCCTGACTAATGGCAAGGTCCAGGTCAGTCAGAGTTACACTGTGAGATGCTCTCTCAAAAAAGAACAACCCTAGGCTGGGTTGAAGCTGAACCTATGTAGGGTTTAAGCTGAGCTTTGGTGGTACAGGCACCTGAAATCCCAGCACTTGAAGGACTGAAGGAGATGGCCATTGTTGGGCTACATAGCAAGTTCGAAGCCAGCCTGGGCTACATAAGACCTTGGTAAAACAAACAAATGGGGAGACGGAGGAGAGAGACAGAAAGAGAGAATTAATAGTGTTAATCTGCTTCAATTAGAGTTACTATTGCCACCATGACCAAAAGCAATGTGGGGTTAGGGAGGAAAGGGTTTGTTTGGCTTACACCTCCACAGCACTGTTCATCATGGGAGCAAGTCAGGACAGAAACTCAAGCAGGGTAGGATTTGATGTTGAGGCATGGAGGGGTGCTGCTTACTGGCTTGCTCCTCATGGTTTGCTCAGCCTGCTTTCTTACAGAACCCAGGATCACCAGCCCAGGGGTGGCCCCACCCACAATGGGCTGGGCCTTCCCCCATCAATCACTAATTAAGAAAATGTCCACAGGCTTGCCTACAGCCAGATCTTATGGAGACGTTTTTTTCTCAATTAAGGTTCTCTCCTCTCAGGTGAATATAGCTTGTATCAAGTTGAGGCAAAACTGTCCAGCACAGCACCCGAGGCCCTTATTTATAGATTTAGATGAAGGATGAGGAGAGCGAGCTATGCTGGTTACAATCATGGCTGGTGCTAAGGCCATCTTGACCTTCAGTTACTTTAAGGGTTTCTTGCTGGGATATGGTCTCGGAAAACTCGGGAGAGTACAAAGTAGTTCTGCCCTAGAGTGGAACACAGTGGGTGACTACAAAAACATCAAAAACCAAAAGAGAACCAGAGCCAGTTGTGGTGGCACAGGTCATGCCTGGAATCCTGGCACTCAGGAGCTGAGGCACGGAAACCATGTGTGTTTGCCAGCTACATAGTGAGACCCTGTCTCAAAACACAAGACAAAAACCAAATAAAATCCCCAACATTAAACACTGCTGGAAATGGGGTGTTAGAGAGGTTAAGGGCCAGCAATGTTCTTCCAGAGGACAGGCGTTCTGGTCCCAGCATCCTAACTACCTCTATGGACCTCCAGGGGGTCTGACACCCTTCTCCCCACCTTGGTGGGCACCTTCACTTGTGTGCATATACCTACACATAGGCACAAACCAGCACACACATTGGTAAAATTAGATAAGTTGGTTTGTTTGTTTGTTCTGGAGCTGTATCTCAACAGTGTTAAACTCGAGTTTAATCCCCACACAAGCTGAGTGAGGGAGACAAGACACCCTGCTTTCGACACACTTTAAAAACAGCTGTAACCTCGCCCCTCCTCCAAGGATCTTCCCACAGATTAACCGGGAAGGGCACTCAGAGTGTGAAGATAAGCCTCCAGCCTTCCCACTTCACCCTACCCCACGCCACTGGCGGCGGGCGAGGACTAACCAAGAGGTCTGAGTGAACCGAACTGATCATGCACCAAACAGCCTACAGTGTTCTAGAAATCAGATGAGAGTCCTTGCCCTATGGCAATTGGTGGGAATCCTCACTAGAAGGGTCAAGCAGGGGTCATAGCGGAGGGGTGGGGCTAGAACCTCCTCTTCCCTCTTTTGGGCTTCCCTCCCTGCTCGGAACATTTCTGGTCTCAGCCTCCCTCCCTGAGCTTGGGGTCCCCTCCACCCCAAGAGTTATTTCAGGACTTGCGTCGCCTACTTTGCCTGACGTTTATGACAAGCAGGGTGCTAGGGAGCCTTCACCATCTGCCAGCCTCCGCCACCAGCCAGGCAGCCGGCAGTGGTGTCGAGACTGAGCTCACTCTCCACCCAAGTGAATCCTCTACCCAGCTACTGATTATATTTCTTCCCTCTCTAAAGCAAAGGCACTGAATACAACTCAGTATGGAGAGGCCCGGGGAGCAGCCATTGGAGGGTGAGGTTGGATAAACTTTCAACTTCTCTTTCCCTCAAACATTGGCTAAGCCTTAAATACGTATTACCCTCCGTGGTGCACCTTTTAAAAAACAAAAAACAAACAAACAAAAAAGCTATGTAGACCAGGCTAGCCTTGTACTCCTGCCTCTGCTTCCCAAATGCTGAAACTAAAGGCATGTCCCATCATACATATTCCTCTTTAAAAAAACAAAACAAAACACTGTAGCCCGGGCATGGTGGCACATGCCTTTTATTGAAGCACTCTGGAGGTAGAGGCAGGAGGATGTCTGTGAGTTCAAGGCCAGCCTGGTGGTCTACAGGGTATGTTGTAGAACAGGCTGTTACACAGAGAAACCCTGTCTTGAAACAAAACAAAACAAAAAATAATAAGTTTATTGCTTGGTTTTGTTTTGTTTTTTGAGACAGAATCTCACTGTGTAGCCGGCTTGGAACTCACTAAGTAGACCAGACTGGCCTTGAACTCATAGAGATGCCCACCTTAAGATTAAAGGTGTGTGCCACCAAGCCCAATAATAATTAAAAACTTCTATAATTAAAAAAAAGAACAAACAAAACAAAACAAAAAAACCGCAAACCTTTTTTGTGTGCACGAGCATGTCTGCCAGTGAGCCATGATGCAAGCGTAGAAGTCTGAGGACAGGTTTCAGGGGTCAGTCCTCTTCCTCCCTCATGTGGGGGACACACCCAGATTGTCAGGGTCAGCAGCAGGTGACTCTCCCTGCTGAGCCACCTTGAACTTGCCTATAGAATACTCTCTGACACAACAAGGAATGTTCCTCAAGCGTACAAAAGAATATGCAAGAAGGTTCTTGGTTCATTCACATGGTGAATTCAAATGTAAACTCATTGATAAAATGATGATGCAGTCACATAATGAAATTTCACATAGTCATCAAAAAGAGTATGAAAACTCATAGGTGTCAGCAATGAATCATGTCCAAGATGTAACTGAAAAAGGCAAAGCTGAACAGGGCACCTTATATAAGCCTGTGTGTGGTTGGAGAGATCCATCTTTTTATCCACATGCATAGAAAAACATACAGAAGAATAGATTTAAAACTTGTTCATGCTGGGCAGTGGTGGCGCACGCCTTTAATCCCAGCACGGGAGACAGAGACAGGTGGATTTCTGAGTTCGAGGCCAGCCTGGTCTACAGAGTGAGTTCCAGGACAGCCAGGGCTACACAGAAAAACCCTGTCTCGAAAAACAAAAAACAAACAAACAAAAAACTTGTTCATAATGTTTAGCACAGAAGTTTAGAGTAGGGTGCTTCTCTACTTTCTTCAGTTTTTCTTTTTTGTTTTGTTTTGTTTTGTTTTTCCAAGATAGGGTTTCTCTGTGTAGCTCTGGCTATCCTGGGGAACTCTGTAGACCTGGAGGGCCTCGAACTCAGAGATTCACCTGCCTCTCAGATCCTAAAATTAAAGGCTCGCACCACCATACCCAGTATTTCCTATGTTTAGATTACATCTATCACCTCTGTCATGGATGAGGGTCAGTAAAACATTTTTTCCTTACTTTATGTGTGTATGTGTGTGATGCACGGGCACCTGGTCCTAGGGTGGGTTTGACATGGAATTCTGGGTGATCTTCCTGCCTCAGCCTCAGTGCTGAGGCTTGAGCTCAACAACCCACACCTAGCTAAATAAGGCTTTTTTTAAAAAAAGGAAAAATTTTTTTCCTGGCTCAACCAGGGTGAGGAGAGCCTATGATTCCATCCAGGCTCCCCAGCAGCAAGCACCTGGGCAATGTTCAGCCTGCTCCTTCCAAGGAACTGTGCTTCATGTGTGTGTGAGGGGGCGAATGGATGGGGGTGTAGGGGTGTGTCTCACAGCCTCCTCTCCAGTATTTTCCCCTTCTACTGCCCACCCCTACTCAAAACAGGCCCCTAATAGAATAGGCCACTCTTTGCAATGAAGTCTGACCATTTTTTGAAAGGTTTATTTTTTATGTATACGAGTACACTGTAGTTGTCTTCAGATGCACCAGAAGAGGGCATCGGATCCCATTACAGATGGTTGTGAGCCACTATGTGGTTGCTGGGAATTGAACTCAGGACCTCTGGGAGAGCAGTCAGTGCTCTTAACCACTGAGCCATCTCTCCAGCCCCATTTTTTTTTTTAAAAGACAAAGTGTCACTCCCCCAGGTGGGCCTTAAACTCACAGTGATCTGTTTTGACTCCCAAATGCCAGTATTAGGCCTGTGCCACCAAGCCCAGCCCTGCCCAGACTTTCTGACACTGTGGTATGCGCTGTCATCTGCAAATTTCAAAGCTGGAGAACCACACAACTGAGTTTCTAGAACTTGCGCCAACAACTTACAATGTTTCAAAAAAGTTCATGATTTTGTGTTGGGCTGGATTCATATCTGCCTCCTGGACTGGACTGGGTTGAACTTCCTACAAGATGTTTTAAGACTCTAAAGATACACTGTATCAAAGGAGGGTGTGGACTTTCTGGCAGATTTGAAACCAGAGCTCCGTTAGGTTAGGAGATAAGACCTACCCCTCCTCAGGAAGGGAGGGTGGGAAGAATCCTAAAGCTAGGCCTTAATCTAATCAAGAAGTGGGGGATCCAGCGAGAAGGGGAGGGGTAGGAGCCAAAAGCTCAGTGGTGGTAACTTGTTTGCCTGGGAACAAGAATCTGAACGGATCCAGAAGTAGCTGTGTGTCCTTGGACAAATCCCTGCCCACTCTGATCCTTAAGGGCGTTTTCTTCTCCTTTCTCTTTTCCTTGAGCGAATGTATAGGACAGGAAGACTGAAGAGGGCAGGGAATGGAGCTGCTACCATCTCTGCCCTAAGAACCAAGAAGCAAGGACCATGCCCTCCCTATGGAGTCTACATTCAGACTTGTGCAAGGAAAGAGGATAGCCAGTGGGAGGAAGGGTGAGTTAGGAGCCCCAACTCTGGGTCTACAGGTCTTCCCCATCTCCCCTTTATAGGCATCCAGTTCTAGCCACCACATCTGCCCCAGAGACCCTCTCCTCTGAGGAAAGTATACTTCCTAGGGAAACTAGAACAAACTAGTTTTATTTATTTTATTTTATTTATTTATATTTTTTGGTTTTTCGAGACAGGGTTTCTCTGTGTAGACCAGGCTGGCCTCGAACTCAGAAATCCACCTGCCTCTGCCTCCCAAGTGCTGGGATTAAAGGAGTGCACTACCACTGCCTGGCTTAGAACAAACTAAATAGAACCAGCCCTTGCAAAACACCATGCCTTGGAGAGTGGGATATCCTGTCTCCCACTCCCTTTTAGAACACAGGAAGATGCAGGGCAGTGGTGGCGCACGCCTTTAATCCCAGCACTCGGGGGACAGAGGCAGGCGGATTTGTGAGTTTGAGGCCAGCCTGGTCTACAGAGGGAGTTCCAGGAGAGCCAGGGCTACACAGAGAAACCCTGTCTCGAAAAACAAAAAACAAACAAACAAAAAAAAATTTAAAAAAAGAACACAGGAAGACAATCACATCTTTGCAGCTCTCCAGTCCCATTGATGGGTCAAGGCTGGATTATTTCCAAAGTTCCCAATGATCCTCCCCGGCCTCCTGCTCCACAGGAACTCCCAGGGCTCCCCTCTCTCCACCAGACTGTCAAAGCAATTGGCTTCTTCCTCCCTCATCTGCCAACCTTCCCCTCCTTCTGACAGTCAAGCCCAAGGGTTTGGGCTGCTGGAACAGCTGCATGGTCCTGGGGACCATAATCCCTGACCTGCCCTACCTACTGCTAGGATATAAGTGAGGAGGGGCAATTTCTAAATAGGCAAGAAGGAACTGCATTTAGCTGAGCCAGAATCAAGAGCTGGCACCTCAGAAGCTTCTTTGAAAGAGAGAGCAGGGAATACATCCCTTTACTTCTTTCCTCAGATCTGGAGACCTTAATCCCAGAGATGATTAAATGTAAAATAAAACAAAACAAGAATCAAAAGCAAAAGATCATTAAAGATTTTAAGGCAAAAACAGAATTGGGATGGGGAGGAAAGATCTCCTAGGACAAGCCTTCTTCTGGCCATGTCTTTCCCAGCTTGGTCCTGTCCCTGACCTGCAGAACTCTGTTCCAAAGGACCGAAAGCCATCAATCAGGTGTGTCAGAGAGGTCAGGTAGCACACGTTCCAGGCAGAACCAGCCCAGCAGCTCTGTCAAGCTGTCCCCTGCACTGACGCACACTTGGGCACCCATCCGGATCAATGCTCTTGAACTAGAGAAGAGGCGCACACACACAAACACAAACACACACACACACACACACACACACACACACACACACACACCCTTCCCACCCCCCATCCTGCCAGAGCTTCAAGGGAGTTAGAGGACAAATCTAGATGGCCCTGGCAGCAGCTGGAAAGGAAGCCTCCCCCAGACTGAGCTGCTGAGGGCTCCCCCACCCCCACCTCTTTATCAGATCCAAGGGCAGGATTGTCAAGCTGCTCTAAGGATCTCATGTTTGCAAAGGCCGTGGGTGGGACTGGGGCCTAGAAGGCTGTCCTTTGCTTTCTTAGGACTCCCACCCAGAATGATTAGAAGAATCTTATTGTTCTATCAGACACAGCTGGCCTTCCTGCAGGATGCGGGGTCCCTGGAAACCTAAGCAGGAACTCTGGACTGGGCAACATTAACGTGTTATCCTACCCCTTACTCTGTGTGTGGTGAGGTCTCACCTCACCTTGGATTGACCCTCCTTCCTCTACCCCCCAAATGCTAGGACTGCAGGTGCACAACCTAGCTCTCAGCTTGTTTTAGTGACATCTGTAGATCGCCCTTTTCCATCTTGTCTCACAGGTTGGGAGTGGGGTAGATTATGACTGTTGTCCCCTCTGGGAGAAGAGTGGCTGTTCCCATAGCTGAAGACTCAGGCTTAGTCACCAGGCCAACCCAGGTCTCCGAAGCACCAGCTGCTGCCAGAAAGCCACAGTCAGCAGGATTGAGCTCTTGGAGGTGGCTTAAGGCCAGAAATTACTTTCCATCCTTACTGTGTCCTCCAAAGGGGGAAAGAAGTCAGACTGACCTGAACACTAGGGAAGTGCTGATGGGGCCAGAAACTCATCATGGTCATGGGCACAGACGGACCTAGGAGCAGATACTTTGCCACAGGCAGACCTAGGAGCAGCTGGTCTCAGGAGCAAGGGTCAGAGGAGGTGAAGAGACAGAGGAGCCATGACCCCTAAACTAGGCCAGGCAACAATAGCTTCAGGGGTTTTCAATTTCCTCCAGAATTTGTACCAGCCACCCTGTAAGTACATCATATAACCTGTAAGTACTTGTCTTGATCACTGAGGATAAGCACATCCCCCACCCCTCCATGCCCTCATTCTCCATGCAAATCCCAAACTCTCCATGGGGTTAGCTAAGCAAGGTAAAAGTTACCAGATCATAACAAGAGCTAGAATCATCCAACTTTAATAACTTACAGGCAAATGCTAAAAAAAACCCCACAGCAATACAGAGGACACTCGAGGCTTATAAAAAGGGCAGGGGATCTACAAACGTGGGGAGAAATCTTGGCACTTTCACAGACACAGGAAGATTGTGACAAAGAGCAGCTGAGAAGACCCCTCTCCCCAATTGTGGAAAGCGGAAAGATGCTCTCAATTCACCCCCAAATGCATTCTCTGAACAACCTTTTACACACCCTCCCCCCGCAAAGATAAAAATATATATCCAAATAAAATGCTAGGGAAGGAAGAGGAGAGCCAGGACAGAGGTAGAGTTAGCAATTTGTCTCCCGTCTTGCAGCCTCTACCCACTACAGGCCAAAGGCAGTGAAGACACTTTATCTTCCCTCCCCCATGTGGCACACAGGGCCACCTATGCTCCTTCAGTCCTTTGAGGTGGACAGGTCCAGCACCCAGGCCGGCTGAGAGGTCACAGGCCCTGCCTGCCTATCATGTGTACTGACCCCTAGCAAGTAGGGTAGGGGCAGCCTCGGGTCACCGTCTCTTCTTGCTCGACCGAGGTGCCTTCTTCCTCTTCAGGATCATTTCATACAAATGCTCCAGTCCTGGCTGCAGGCCCAGCCCATCCACAGCACTGCAGCCCTGCACATGAGTGAGCGTGGCAGCTGCCAGCTCTCGGACTGCCAGCCTCTTCTCCACCTCCGCTGCACTCAGTGCCCCCGGCTGGTCCTGCTTGTTGGCCAGCACCAGCACGGGCACCCCCTGGTTGTCCGAAGCCTTGCTGATCCGGTGGAGCTCCATTCGAGCTTCCTCTAACCTCTCAGTCTCTGCAGAGTCCACCACAAACACCAGTCCGTCTGTCCGGCGGGTGTAGGAGCGCCACAGTGGCCGAAGCTTCTCCTGACCTCCAACATCCCACACTTGGAAAGTGATTCCACGGGACCCCCCCAGGGGTACCCGGATCTTCTCGGTGTTAAAGCCCTTGGTGGGGACGCTCTGGACAAACTCCTTGAACTTGAGGCGGTAAAGAAGGGAAGTCTTCCCGGCGGAATCCAACCCAATGACCACAACATGCAGGGCCTGGAAGTGTGGCAGAAAGGATGAGGCTGTAGGGGCCATTTCAGTCAAGTGGTTCCCCATGGTGAGCTAGGGTGCAGGGTAGACTTCAGGAGCAGGTCTGGGGCTCCAGCACAGGCCAGGAAGAGAGGTCTTGAAATGGCAGGTAGCACAAGCTGGGTTGTTTAAACAAGGCCAAAAAGAAAAAATAGAAATGTTTAGAATAAACACAAACTCGCAACTTTTGGATCCTTTTCCTCAATCTGCGCCCCGCCCTTCTAAATACTCCTTTTATTAAGACAAAATTTTTAGGTAAAATTTGTTCCTGTGTGTAAGCCACACACAGCTTGAGTGTGGAAGTCAGGACAACTTGCAAGAAAGAGTATGTGGGTCTCAGGGATCAATTAAGGTCCCCATGTTTTGGGGTAAGCGCTTTTAACCGCTGAGCCATCTCCAATGCCTTTCTCGTTCCTTTTCTTTAAAAAAAAAAAAAAAAAAGTAGCTACAGGTGTAACCCAGGCGTTCTCCTGCCCTAGGGGCCCTAGAAGAAGCCCTGAGGTCAGAGAAACCCTCGGGTGCTAGGATCCTCGAGGGTGCGCATCTTGCAGACTAAAGTCGTTTTCCTGCGCCCCTCTCCGAGCTTGAGGGAAACAGAAGCTACGCTCTCCATTCCCCGGAGAATTCTCGCAGGAAGGAGGCGGCCGTGCAATGTGCCCAAAGTAAGAGCCCTGATACAGGTCGGGCTCCCACACGCTCGGCATACCCACGACGCTGGCACGCCCCTGCGGGCTCTGTGACAGCCACCCCCACGGTCCTGAGACTCTCCAGTCGGCTGTCTACACCCACTCCCCCGAACCCCGCAAGCCGGCGTCTTTGGCACCATCCGGACACCCTCCTTTACCTTCAGTCAGCCGCACTCCACGCCAGCTACGCCGACCAGAAGCCGACTCACCCGGTCTCAGTCACAGCGGACTTCGCCGGGCCGCTGCTCGGGTTCGGTATTAAAAGCCATCTCGTGACGTCACACGACGCGGACCAATCAGTGCCCCCGAGAGGCTAGGCGGGGACTGAGCCGGCCTCTGCAGCCCCAGCCTGGGGAGTGAGCGAGTGCTCGTTCTATCCGGAACCGCTTTATTTAATCCTTTCTACCTTATTCAGTATTTGGAATAGAACCTAGAATTCATTAGAGCTGGTAGGTGGGAAGGACCAAAGGAACAGGCGTGGCTGCGCCTGACGAGAGCATGGAAAGGAACGTCTAATTCTAACATCACCCCATCCACTTTCCCTCAATCAGGGCCCCACCAATAGTTTCCTTCCGCCTAAAGATCTGCTGGAAGCGATGCTGACAAGTTTTCGTATCTTCCCTCATTCAGTGGTACTCATTCAAGTCGCTTTCTTCGCCTAGTTTGCAAAGCAGGATTTACCTGGAGCCCCCATACAGATACAGCTGGTTCATACTACTGAGCCCATTACTGAGGCATGGTCTCATGTAACCACCATTGGCTTTGAACTAATTTTGTAGTTAAAGATAACCTTGAGCTCCTGGTCTTCTTATCCCCAGGTTCCAGGTGTTGGGATTGCAGGCACATACCTTTTATGAAAACATTTTTTTTTTGTTTTGTTTTGTTTTTCGAGACAGGGTTTCTCTGTGTAGCCCTGGCTGGCCTGGAACTCACTCTGTAGACCAGGCTGGCCTCAAACTCAGAAATCCGCCTGTCTCTGCCTCCCGAGTGCTGGGATTAAAGGCGTGCGCCATCACTGCCCGGCTCTAATGAAAACATTTTTAAAAAGATTTTTATTTTATAGGAGTGCTTTGCTTGCTTTGCGTCCACAACGGCCAGAAGAGGGCGTCAGATCCCCTGGAACCGGAGTTACAAGCTGGGAACCGAATTCGGGACCTTTGCAAGAGCAGCAAATCCCCTTAACCACTGCACCATCTCTGTAGTCGCTTTTTTGGGGGGGGTGGGGGGGATTTGACTTTTTTTTAAAAAACGTATTTATTCAGTGTATATGAGTACGCTGCCACTGACACACCAGAAGAGGCCATCACATCCCGTTAGAAAGCATAACAAAATATTTTTTTTTCTTTTTTTGGGGGGGACAGGGTTTCTCTGTGTAGCCCTGGCTGTCCTGTAACTCACTCTGTAGACCAGGCTGGCCTCGAACTCAGTAAAATAAATTTAAAAGGCAAAGTTCAACTGGGCATAACCACAGAATGTAATTCCAGGTACTCTGGAGGCTGAGGCAGGGGACACTAAGTTCATAACCTCTCTTGGCTAGATAGTGAGTTCAAGCCCAGCATGGGCACCTTAACAGGACCCTATTTCAAAAATACAAGTAACCCGGGTATGATGGTGCAGCAATAGAGTGTCTGCCCATCGTGCACAGACTCTGGGTTCTGTCCCAAGTACCGAAATGAGTTAGTAAACAGATCAAAGCTCGCTCCTCTGCACGAGCCAGAATTCTGGAGCTACAGACACCTCTAGCCTCAAAGGTCTCAGTCCGTAGTGAGTGACAGGCAGTGGCAGTTCATCAAAACATAACATTTTTTTTTTTTTACAAGTCATCAAACGGGGACTTCAGAGGGATTTCAGAGGGCAAGAACGTGTCAGCTAGAAGCTTCTGGAAAGGTTTCTAGAAATGTAGCACTTGGGTGGGAGCATCATCGTGCTTGGCAGTGGCAGTTCTGTTTGTCCTGAAGGGGAGGAGATGTTACAAAGGGCAGGGTGACCAAAAGGACAACAGGATTACCCTTCGGAAACCCCCTCCCCCCTGTAAAGGGGATTGGAGGGGGGGAGGGGAAGTCATTACCCGAAGGTCCGAGTCCAGCCCTTTCCCGCTGGCCACCTCCAGCAAGAGCTGATAAAGAAGCTTCCCTTGTTTGACACCAGCATGCCCTGCCACCTCTGTGTCCCTTGCTACCTCAAAAACAGTTTCCTGGCTTGCCTAGCGGTCCAGGGAGCCTCCAAATCCCCAAAGATCTCTGAAATTAGACCTTAGAAAATAACATTTTTACACCCCCGAAATGGGGGTGATTGGACAGACTGGAATGAGAGTTAAGGCCTAGAGGCAGAGAAGAGCAGAGAGAAGCTGGGAGAGGGGAGCCAAGGGGTAGGTCAAGGGCACAGGGAACACCACCCTGCCTTATGGTGGCTCTAGTCTAAGAGCTCAAGGCAGTTTTCTTTTCTCCTTTTTTTTTTTCTTTCTTTAAAAAAATATTTATTTATTTTATGGCTATGAGTTCACTGTAGCTGTCTTCAGACACACCAGTAGAGGGCACTGGATCCATTACAGATGGTTGTGAGCCACCATGTGGTTGCTGGGAATTGAACTCAGGACCTCTGGAAGAGCAGTCAGTGCTCTTAACCTCTGAGCCATTTCTCCAGCCCCCTCTTTTTTTCTTTCTTTCTTTTTTTTTTTTTTTCTTTTTTGTTTTTTTGAGACAGGGTTTCTCTGTATAGCCCCCTCTGGCTGTCCTGGAACTCCCTCTATAGACCAGGCTGGCCTCAAACTCAGAAATCTGCCTGCCTCTGCCTCCCAAGTGCTGGGATTAAAGGCGAGCGCCACCACAACCCGGCTTTGTTTTTTGTTTTCAAGACAGGGTTTCTCTTTCTAAGCCTGGTTGTCCTGGAACTCACTCTGTAGACCAGGCTGGCCTTGAACTCAGAGATCTACCTGCTTCTACACAATTTTATTTTTAAAAATTCATAACTGAGGGGCTGGAGAGATGGTTCAACGGTTAAGAGCACTGACTGCTCTTCCAAAGGTCCTGAGTTCAATTCCCAGCAACCACATGGTGGCTCACAACCATCTGTAAAGGGATCTGATGCCCTCTTCAGGTGTGTCTGAAGTCAGCTACAGTGTACTCACATATATAAAATAAATAAATCTTTAAAAATATATATCATAACTGAATCAGGCACGGTGGTGCAGCCCTGTGATGCCAACACTGGGAGACAACACGTTCTATGCCAGCCCAGTCTACCTGGTGAATTTCAGGGCAGCCAGTGCTACACAGTCAACATTCTTTCAAAATGCATAAGTAAAAAGTTGCTTGTGGTGGTCCACACTTCTAATTTTAGCGCTTGAGAGATGGAGGCAGGAGGATCAGTTATTTCATCAAGGCCATCCTCTGCTACATAGTAAGCCTGAGATGGACCTGGGCTACAGAAGACCCTGTGTCAAAAAGCAAGCAAGCAAACAAACAAAAAACTAGTAACATAAGGATGGGAGGGAGGGAGGGAAAAAGAGGGGGAAGCTGGGCAGGGAGACTAGGATGCTTGTCAAGTATCTCTGAGACTTTTAAGTTTAATCACCAGCAGATTTAAACAAAACACAACATACCAAGATCTGGGTGCGTTTTGTCTTAAAAAAAATTTGAAGCACAGAAAGGCTACCTGACTTATCTAAGGTCACCCACCCCACCACCTAGGAATTGTGCAGACAACACGGGCTTTGAACAAAGGTTCTAATGACTGTGAAACTGGAAAAAAAAAAACTCACAACTTTTCAGGTGTCAGGCCATGTTTTTAACACTCCTCCCCCATGGGATTCACACCCAAGATGGAAACTGTCACTTATCTGATAAAGGAAATGAATGGAACATTCTCATCCCAAACCTTATCTTTCATGTTTGCAGGGAAGGTGTAAACGGACAAATGGAAAGGCGGTGAGGTCCGGGTGGAATTTGAATTTTTTTGAGGGATTGTTTGTTTTTAGTTTGAAGGTGATGACATTGCTCAAGAAGTCTTTTTATAGAAGGGGTGTTTGAAACAATATTTTAGTGACCAGTGTTAGGTAAGTGTCCGGGTAGGGTGATAGAACAGATGAGCTAGGAGCTACTGCTTCCTTTCCTGGCTTCCCACTCGACTCAGATCACAGTCCAGCTATATGGTCAGCACTCTGAACCCTGGAGGGTGGATGCTTGCTCTTCTCATCTGCAGCTACGCCAAGCACAGCACTGCGTCTGGCTTCCTCTCTGCCAGAAATCCTTCGAGGTGGCGTGGTTAAACACACCAAGGAGAGCCCCTGATCATGGAGTCACACCTATCTTCTTCACATTTGAGTTTACCAGTTGGGGGTCTTTAGCCCTCAGTGATTCTGTTAGTGATAGAATAGCCAGGACTGGACTTGAAACTCTGCATTTCATAGGCTTGAAGCCAGTCTGGGCTACATGAAATCCTGCCTAAAATATTGAGGGGAGGAGTGGGCAGCAACATGGGTTAGCCAGTAAAGGCCCTGGCCCCACAGGCCTGACAACCTGAGTTCCATCCCCCATAACTCTCATAAAGGTGGAAGGAAAGAACAGACTCCACAAAGTTGTCTTCTGACCGCCACACTGTTGAACACACACACACTCACACATCATTATGCACACAGAGAAAAAACGCATATAAAAGAATGTAAGTAGGGCCAGAGAGCTGGCTTAGTGGTTAAGAGCACCCGATGCTATCGCAGAAGACTGATATTCAGTTTCCAGCACCTACATGGTGGCTCACAACAACCTGTAACTCCAGTTCCAGGGGATATGATGCCCTCTTCTGACCTCCTTGGTCACCAGGCACACAGAAGGGGCATAGACATACATTCAGGACAGATAAGCTCATATGCATAAAGTAAAATAAACAGATCTTTATTAAAACAAGTAGATAAAATATTGAGGGTTTTTTTTGGTTATTCTCTGACAATTTCATAGATAAACACTTTTTTTTAATAATTTAATCTCTTTTTACAGTCCAGACTTTGTCCCCCTCCCAGTCCACCCTCTGTTTTGCATCCTATACCTTCCCCTCCCCACCCCTGTCTCCAAGAAGATGCCCCGACCCTGCCATTCCCAAGAAGCACACTTTTAAGAAAGCTTTGTTTTTACCTTATGTGTATGAGGGTTTTGTCTGCATATATGTCTGTGTACCGTGTGGAAACCTGGAGGACAAAGAAGATAATATCTGATCCCTGGAATTGGAGTTACGGATGGCTGTGCGCCACTATGTGGGTGCTGGGAATTGCCTCTGGATCCTCTGGAAGGGCAGCCAGTGCTCTTAAACTGTTAAACCATCCTGCCATCCCTATGTGTGGATTTTTGGGGGAGAAAACAGAGGCCAGTAATGGGATAATACCTTATACAACCTAAATATGCCCAATCCTGGCATGCTAAAATCTGGGACTTCAGAGGAAGTATGCATCCAGTCCCCCACTAACACCAGATTGGACAAGCTACCTCTCCCTGGGACTGGCACTCCCAGGGGGAAGTTTCAGTGACTACAGGCCCTCCTCCTTATTTTAGGCCATGCTTTGGGGTAAGGGAAGATGAGAGGATGGGTGGAGCTCACCCTGGAAATGTCTGGTGTCTTGAGATAGGGTCTCTGGTCCAGTTGACACAGCACCTAGAATTAGACATCCCCCTGCCTCTGCCTCCTAACTGTTTACAGATTTGTAATCTGAGTCTGACACCACTCTTGTCCCCACTAGTGCATGTGTCAATGAACAGATGAACAGCAGGGGGCAGGGAGGTTTAGGAGCAGCTACCAGCTAGGGAATCACAGAGAAATGTCCTGCACACTCCTCCCAAAGACTCACTTTTCAAATCCCAGTTCTTTTGTCTTATGGTTAGCCATGCCTTTTAGATTTAGGAAGCCAAACAATATCTTGATTTTGAGACCATTCTGACTCTGGACTAGCCTGGGATACACAGTAAGAACCTATTTCAGAAGGGGAAGTGGGGGGAGAGACAGGGAAGAGGGAAGGTCGCTCACACACAAAACCGCACAATCTGTGTTCATAATGGGTGCTGAAGCAACGCATTGAAAAAGCTCCTTTCCCCAAATAGGATCCATCATCCATCTCTAAACCACGACTAAGACCAGAGCCTAGGGCTGGAAATGAGCAGATGCTGCCTCCTGGTGGACATATTTGTCACTGCTTGATTTTCCTAAGAAGTGAAGATAATTTAGGTCCCTTAGAGTCCTGCATTTCCTGACAATATTTGTAAGGCTTCAGGTTGGGGCTGCAAAATGTACTCGCCTCATCCTTTTTAAAAAATATTTATTGTATGTATGTAAATACACTGTAGCTGTCTTCAGACACACCAGAAGAGGGCCCCAGATCCCATTACAGATGGTTGTGAGCCACCATGTGGTTGTTGGGAATTAAACTTAGGACCTCTGAAAGAGCATTCAGTGCTCTTAACTGTTGAGGCATCCATCTCTCCAGCCCCCTCGCTTGTAGCAAAGCGTGGTGATGCACACCTTTAGTCCCAGCACTCAGGAGGGAGAAACAAGGTGGATCTCTGAGTTGAAGTCCACCTAGCAAATTCCAGAACAGCCAGGGCTACTCATACCTTTGTTTTGAAAAGCCAAAACAGTCATGGAACCCACAATAATGACTAGGCTGTACTCAACTTGATTGGAACCGGCTCCTGCCTGATAATTTAGTCTTAGTGTGGTGTGTGACAGGTCTGGGGAAGTAGAAGGAACCTTAGAAATCCCATATCCTAGTACACACTGCTTGGTCCTCTAAACAGCTTTGCACAAAGAAAAGCATACAACGAAGACACCAAGGACGAAACTACTTTTAAAACCAGAGTGGTGAGTCCCCCGAAGGGGGTGCACCGTTCCTGGAGATACTGCAATACCAGGTCGATGCGTGGAGTGGACGGAGCAAGCTCCTA